>SNQJ01S0062371.1:79782-90067 GCA_010110895.2 Picea sitchensis
ACAATAACTATTGATTATTTCTCATATATTGTACATGGTGTATTGTGGTGTATTGGTGTAACTCTTATACTATTGTTCATTGCTCATTGGATATAATTGAATGGTTTAAGTATAAGTTGAAAAATGTTTTAAATTGTACTTGATACTGATTCACCCCCCACTCAGTATCAACATTGTTTTTAATTATAAATAGTATCTAAAATTATAAATTGTTTTTTTAAATATATATGTTTTCATTTTTTAATGTTTTTTTAGTTTAGTTTTTAAACTTATCATTTTGCCTTTTTTTTCCACCATTTTTTTATGTTTTTTTTGGGGGCGGGGGGTTGAATATATTTTTTTAGTTGTGGTTTTTTCTTCATTTAAAAAAAATTTCAAAGATTTTCTTATTTTTTTATTTATTTACTTTTGAATGAAATTTAACAAAAAAAAAGTTAGTAAATAAATTTTGAAGTGACCATTTAGTATTCAATTTTGGGGTTTTTAGTTTTTGCATAGGAATCTATTCCCAAGGCCACAATTTCAATTAGGCCATAATTAGTGATAATTTTAACGTTTTGAAAAAAACATTTTGCTTTATGTAAAATACTTTTTTTATTTAGGTGTCGATTTGAAAGTTTTCCTAAGCTATTGTATGAGTTTTGAAGGCCATGTTTAAAAAATGTTGTAATTTTGACCCCGTTTGAAAAAATGGTGCTACCGATAGCACCACTTTTTGATTTGGGGGTTGATTTTCATGTTTTTTATGCAAAAATATGAGTTTTTTGGGCCAGAGTTCTCGTTTTGAGGTCACATTTTTCGTTAAGTCGATAACTTTGTTTAAATAAAAATGAAAATTAATGTAAGAAATTTAAACTCAAGTTAAAATCTATACTAAGCAAGAAACATTAAGAAATAAGACAATATAAGACTCAAAATGCCTATTCTAATAAAAATTTTGAATTTTTATTTAAAATTTTAACCTATGTTACAACAAACCTCTTACTATGAGCTGACGGGTGTTCAGTTTCTCTTGCTCATGCTAGGGCCTACACTCAATGTCTATGTGCTCGATCAGACCTTTAGGAAATGGTCGACATGGTGTAGGAGATACTCGTTGAGATCTCCTCCCTTATGACCCCTAGACATCCCTTGACCTCCTTGTCAACCACCACTACATCCAGATAGAACGGAAGAGGATCATATGAAATAACACCGAGGAAACTCCTAATGGTCGTACGAAAGTGTGTTCATACCAAACCAAATGTGGTGAGTATGTTTGTTGAGGATCGCATGTGGGATCCTGAGCCTCTAACTCACAATAACCATCTCATTGTGCCACTATGAAAAAAATCATCATTATGATTGGAAACATTGTTGACTAGGGTGCAAGCATTCCAAGAATCGAATAACTTGGTGACTCGAGGATCAGAACTGTGGGTGAGTCATCGACCCTGGGGTGGTCATCATTTCCACATCAAAAACACGGTGAGCAAGTAGTTGTAGATGAATTATGTGGTCCATTCATGAATGTCTGAACATGCATGCAATATATCTGTTAGCAAATATTAGCACCATTTCAGTTATGCACCATTTTTGGCAAATCAATCCATTGCAATTACGTTGAGTGTACACTCATTCTTTGTATATATTTTAATTACATTTCCATCGATAAGGTAACATGCATAATGGACCTATGCATTGTTAATGGGATCAATATGAGAACCACAACCTCCCCTGAAAGTGCCATATATGTCATACAGGTTGAGTGTACCCATTTTCCTACCATGCTTCCCTAACCCTTGGAAGCCTTCTGCTACATTTTGACCTGTCATGGAAAATCATGTTAACTAGTGGATGTCCTCGACATGTATGGAGTACCCCTTTTCTAGCCACAGTGTGCTATTGTGGGCTCAACTGATCATAAATTTTGTACATTTGACGACTTCGCTAGTGGTATCGAACACTGACAAGTCTCGCAAATTCATCAATGTTCTATTGCATAGGGACAGGAATGATTTCTTCCATTTCCATTGGAAATCACCATATAGAAAGGTGATGTAGTCCATAAATGTATGAACCACCATTAATGGGCACTAACCAACATCAGTGAAATCAATGTCCACAAGATGAGTGTCTTTCACCTTCCAATGGAGGTCATCTAAAAATTTGACTCGTGGATCGATGAATTAATCTGAGACAACAACTATGATTGGGGAAGCAACTTTGGGGGCACATCCCCAACTAGAGGTGTGAACTATCCTAGAAAAATTATGGTGGTAAAAATTGTGAACTGGGGGATGGGGCCACGAACACAAGTTCATAGGTTGCTCACTGGGATACAGGAATGAGTATATAGTTAGCATGATGATAATACAAGAACAATGATCTGTCGACCAAAGGCATGTTTATAAGAAAAACGTAGAAGGTGATGTGACAACCATGCATTGAGTGCTACAGGGTGACAGGAGTGGGCATTAACATCGACTAAATATCTCGAATGGGGAAAAATCCACGAAATGACTTAGGCAACTAAATGCATAAGAGGAAATTTGGTAACGAGACATCAGATCAATTTAGGAAAGTAATGAGCATGTCGGTGGTGAACCAGAAAAGGATGGACAATTGTTAATATTTAATTGACTAGGAAAGGTAGTGATGCGATGACAAGTAAAAAGGTATGAATGGATTTTTATGATTCACATGATGACACCAGGGCATGGAATTCAAAGTTCGACAACGTCAAGTATGGAATGATGTGAGTGAGACCTCCCTGAACACAAAGTGAATATCCAGGTTGGACAACTTGGACATGACAACTAATCTCTAGGACTTGCGTGAGCCTAGACCACATCACCGTTTTATTGACAAAAAAATGAAAACCAACAAAATAATTGGAAATTCTACCTACGGGGGTCACTCCCGACACTAGGAGGGATGCATAACCTAACTTATTGAGGAGGTATGTATGGATTCAAGCATGTGCCATTCACCCAATCATGTCTAAGGATACCATCAAGTTGCATAAGTTTGAATGCTCCAAACTCACAGATTTATGCAATGAGAAACGGTCCCAACCAATGCATCTTTACCTTCCTCGAATGTTTCTAATACTTGTTGTCATATAATAGAATGAGGTCACATTGAACAAATGATTTATGCTTTATATGGAAATCATGTTAGGACTTTTTTTAGGATTTATCCACAGTCCGATGAAAGTCTTCTAAGAACCTAGCCTCCTCAAGTTCCATCAGTTCCTCAACTCGCAAAACAATGGAGTCATCATCTATCATCTTGGTAGCTTGTGAAATGAATAAAATTGGGGTGAGAAACTCAATTGGTACTACTGCTTCTCTGCCATATACCAGTTGAAATGGAGTATACATGTTTAATCTCTTCGTGGTAGTCCGATAAGCCCATAACATGGAAGGAACTTTCTTGTCCTAGTTGTCCCAATTTGCGCAACAGACTTTAGTCAATATAATCTCCAAAATTTTATTAAATGCTTCCATTGTTTTGTTATCCTGTGGATGGTAGAGACTGCTCTTATGATTCTAAATAAAAAATTATCTAGTAAGGTTTTCAATAGTGTCATTGATAAAGTGGGATCTTTGATCACTGGTCAAGCTTTGAGGACAACCAAACCTAGTAATGATATTCTCAAAAATAAACCTTGTTGTTGTGGTTGTAGAGAAATCCTAAAAAGCTTCCACTTTGACCCATCCAATCAGGTTATAAGTAATCAATTGTGGTAATTATGTATCCTTCCTTTGAATGCTTTGCAGGGGGATTTACCAGACCGATTAAATCAACAACCCATTTTTCAAAGGCTTGCAAAGCTCAGATAGGGTGTAGAGGTAGCTCATCATGACGAGATGGCTTCCCCACTCTCTAACATACATCACAGGCCTGAGCATATTCCTTAGCATATTTAAACATCATAGGCCACTATAACCTTGCTTGTAATATCTTCCTGGTAGTATCCTTTCCTCCAACATGTCCTCCCACAACTCGACTGTGACATTTCCATAGAATATCAGGTCTTTCATGGTCTAGTACACAACGCCTCAAGATGTTATCCAATCCTAATTTGTACAATTGGCCTGCAATTAGTTGATAGTCTGCTGCATGAACCATTAGGTTCGTTTTCTGAGCTGTGGAATTGTAACACCCCCGGTTTTAATCCCTATGAACTAAAATATATTATGTAAATGTGGCTTATGTTGGTAAGCCGATAAAGTTGGAAAAGGACTAAAGTTCCTAGGAAATCTAATACATCTATATATATTAATAAAACACACTATTGGCTACAAGACAGACAAGGAAAAGAGATAGGGGGCTATGATTCCACGAGAGAGGGGACTAAAGGGGCTAAGTCTTTTTATTATATTTTGTTTACCCATATTGGTTTTAATTGGGAAAAGTGGTTACATGAGCTTCTTGGGAGGAAGGCCACGTGGTTCTAGTTTTCATGTAATTATAAACATCCCCTATGGGTCTTTTTAGGGGTTCACTTGTTCATTTCCATTCACACTTTACACCCTTCTCACTCTTTCATTTTTTTGGTGCCTTGTTCTTACTAATTCATGTGCTCTTGGTATGAGCATGGAAATGAATGGCTGGAAGAGGAGAGCCATTGCTATATGGATGTAATAAATTACTGATCATTCCATGAGGGAATGGATGCCTAAGTGCATGAGATTGAAGGTAGTTCAGAAAGAATTGTCCACAACTAAGATTCCTTGGAGTTTCCAAAAGGCATATTTCTTGACCAGTAGCACTAGATCCCTGTAGAGAAATGGAACAACCTAAGGGACTACATGGAAGAGAAAGGTGTTCATTTCTTTGGGTTGTGTAGGCTCAAGGGGAAGGAGAGATGGGAATTAGGATTTGTTGTGTGGTTGGGAAACCTGAGAATTAGTTAGCCAACTGTTGTGTGTTTTAGATTTGGCCTAAAACCCGTCCTTTTGGATTCATAGCCCTAGCTCGCGGGTGACCTGTTGTTGAGAATAAATGAACAACATTGTCTATGGTTGGTAGGAATGTCCTTGGTCTATAGCTAGTTGCTGAATATTTACTTGCAAAGATAAACACTCTCTGTGGTTTGTGTATAATGTATATTTTGTTGTGTATTTAATTATCTTTGAGATGTAATTTTGTGTGCATGCTTGTTGGTTATTTTTTGTGCATGGAACACTGTTTATTTCTTTTATGCTATAGCGTGGATCTTGATTAATGCATGTGATTCTTTCATGCTTATTTTTAAATTAATTATTATCAGAATTTGAAATCAGTTTTGAAGTGATTTTTTGAGGTAGTGTGGCCAACCTATCGGTGGCTGGGTACGTTATAGATTGGTATCAGAGCTTCTGGTACCACACCGGACCGGTATGGGCCAGAACTTTTGAGAATTTTTCAAATTCTCTCTTGCAAATTTGTTTATTATGAATTTTTTTTTGGGGGGGGACGAAGAAAAATAGAAGTGAAACCCCTGAATTCTAAGAAGATTTCAAATTTTGGTGCTTAATAGTAGTTAAAGAAGTGATTTATGGTGTCAATCTATAGTTGTAGAGTTGAATTTGGTTTTGGAAGTCGATTTCATGTGAGTTTCAAGACGACTCTATAGTTTTGTGGATTGACGACCCAGATTAATTCAAGGCCAAGGAAGGTATTCCCGACAGGACTTCAGGAAGGAAGTGTCGGAAGGAATTCAGAGTCAGAAATGAGGTTCAGTACGATGATTGGATCCCGAAAGAATGAGAGCTACTAGAGCAGACGAGATCATTCTCAATCGTCAAATATCGCTGAGATGTGTTTTCGAAAAAGAGTTTTCAAAAAATCTCGTTCAAAAGAGTTCCAATGGTATGGAAAGGGAATATTCTTTGATAGCCTCCGGTCGGAGCGATGAATATTACCTAATATTTTGAACTCTGGACGATAAGGTATCAAAAGGAATATTCTTCGATACCCTCGGGTCGGAGCGACAAAGAATACCTAATCTTCTGAACTACGAATGAAAAGTTCTGACGGTATCGAAAGGGAATATTCTTTGATAACCTATTTTCGAAGAAGTGAAATTTCCCCGATCTTATGAACTTCGAATGAAAATTTCTTATGGTTTTGAAAGGGAATATTCTTCAATACCCTCTTTTCGAAGAAGTGAAATTTCCTCGATCTTATGAACTCTGAATGAGAAGCTCTGACGGTATTGAAAATGAATTGTTGGCACAAGGGAAGACCTAGGGTTCAACGCTACAACAATGCACCAACAAAACCCAAACTACCAACCCTTTCGAAAACACCTGCGAAGCAGATGAAGTATCACCTGAGGTAGAGGCAAGGGTTCTTGTAGGACTCAGGTGTCTGCAACCTTAACTGGGACACAAATCTATGATTACAATACTTAATAGAGCACTTAGCGTCGTCAGTTTGTTATTATTTAACCAATATCTACTTCGCAGATAAAACAGAGCATCGCAGCATTCACCCAGATCTAATGTATCTAAGCACTTAGCATAAATAAATGGATCATATCTAGCGGATTCAAGCACTAAGAACATTCACCGATGTCAGATCTAGCATCTAGATTCATCATAAGCACAAATCATAAGCAGATCTATCTATCTATCTATATCAAGAACTTATCAAATAACACATAAATACATCATAACATCGCACAGAGAAGAATAACATAGTATTTACATGGTTCAGCCCCACCCTGGGGCTACATCCACCAACTCTTCTTCTTTATTAGCTTCAATCAGTCATCTATATTCACAGAGCCACAAAAACCCTACTCCACGTAGGACAAGAGATCTGCGGACAACTCACAAGATCCTCCTTCCCCGAGCTAGGTCTAGAAAAATTCCTTTCACAGTCTGTTACAACCACTTGCACTTAGCTCTACAGTCTCTCACAATATGCACAGAGCATCTACAAATCATACTTTCACTTAGAACTTAGCTTGTTGTCCCCCTTACTTATGTCACCTAACTACTTATTTATACTTTAAAAAGTAGGCCTAAACATGGGTAAACCCATGGGCTAACATCCCATACCCATTACATATTCCCAAATCCAAAAAAGGGGTCGGGATCACACGATCTTTGCTTCGTCTTGCGCTTCATCTTTGACAGGTTGTTGAAGTCCCAAAATAGGTCAAACTTGACCAAGGCTCTCCCAAAACTTGGTCAAGGGCCAACAGGCCCCCAACACTCACCTGTGACTCGTCCCAAGTCACTCTGGTCTGACTAGTTCTGCTTCGAACGCCTCAATCTTGGCTCCAGCTGTTTCGACTTGCTGCTGTGCTACGACCTCCTATTCAATGAATTCTTGGATGACTGCATCATTGATAGGTCCCTCTAGACGTTGTTCAACTGTAGTGACAACCTACTCTAGCTCTGCTCCTTGGCCTTCTACCTCTGTAAAAAATTGATAGGCCTTGTCTTGTACAGGTTGGAGCTTCTGAGTTACTTCCATAACTCTTCTTTGGATAGTATGGATTTTTTGTTGTGAAGTGTGTTGTTCTTGGGAGTGCTTCATTCTTTCCACAACTGATAGGGACTTCAGATGCACCTGTATCTTTTCAGCTTGATACTTTGCCTCTTGGAGCTATGACTCCAATTCCTTTAGTTTCGGGTTCTCCGTGAGTTTTTCATAGGTCTGGGCACTACGATCAATGAGTTGCTTACATTCTAGGATAAGAGCCTTTACCCTTTCAACTGTGCTCCGGGAGGTTGCTTCTCTTTGGTCTCTTACATCTTGTGGGGTCTCAGGTATAATGCGTAGCTCCAAATCTGCTATGCATTGTTGTAGTTGTTGGATAGCTTCTGTGAGATGGTTCACCTGCTATGTAACTCGATCTTCTACCTTGATTTATAAGACTTTAATAGAGAAAAGTGCTCTGTTGACTACCTCTTTTACTTCGACTTGCTCCATGAGCAACTGTTCCTTTTCTTGTTGTAGCTGTGATTTTTCTTCATCAAACTTTGCTTGGAGAGAAATCTTTTCCTGTTTTGCAGCACTATGTTGATCGATGCATATTCCTTGTACTTGTGTAAAAGTCTGGGTGTCCTATGTTGTTTCTTCCTATGCTCGTCGAAGGCGAGATTCGACTATATCGGCTAGGCGATGGAGTTGAGCTGGCTCATCTCCCAATTCTGGTTCTCTGAACACAGTGGAGACTGCACGACTGGACTGTAGGGCCTGTTGTACCCCTCGAAGTTCAGTCTCAATTCGATCATACATCTCCTCTTGATTTTCTTCTTTTTTCTCTTCTATTTGCAGCGAACCATCTTGTAGGGTTTCTATGAGGAATTCTGGGTGTATCCTGCGCAGTTTTTGGGCTGTCGATGTCATATGTCTCTACAGGTTCCGCTAGAATATGGAGTTCCACCGACCAATCCTTTGTGATCTCCTCTGAGTCCTCCTCTGTCAGCTTGTAGTAGGACTGAAGTTGTTGTTTGCGTTCGTCGGTGTGCGTTCTGATGTAAATAAAATTTTGATCTGCGTTGAACTTCATCAAAGGCCTGAACTGGTGCAGAGTGTTCGAAGTCATGCGAGGTTTAGACTGTATGTTTTTCTTCAGCTGATTGTAGTAGGTATGAAAAACAAAATTTGGCTGCCACTATTTATTCATGTCACTTGAATACCATAGTGTACTGAACTTTGCGGCCAATTCTTCAAATGGCTCGATGTCTGGGAAGGTCATACCTTCTAGCATCTCCTAGGCAATAAAAGCTATAAGGATCAAGAACCAGCTGAAATGAAATTCATATATTTGATCCTGTGCTTCTCTGTAGTCAATTTCCAACTCGTTCACCAGGTACTTCGCCCAGTTCATCTGAAGGCCTTCCGCACACTTCCCTGCGAGGTCGACTGCAAAACTAGTGACTTGGGTGGGTCGGTTATTTCATACTAACTTCCCTGCAATCAACTGATAGGTGAGGCACACTGTGCCACGCTAGATAGAAGCTACATTGTAGCCTCGCATGCCCTTCTCTATATCGCCATAAGTGTCCTTGATCTTCTGTGCTAGAGCGCGATCCATGGATTTTCCAGGGTAAAACTCTTGAGGATCAGGTCCTTGCATACTCAACCTTGTGATCCGATTGATCAGTGTCGGATCAAATGTTATACAATGGTTTAGCCACAAATAGCCGCCATGGTAACAAGATAGTAGCATCTTGACACATGCATTCACCTCCTGGTGTCTTTCGAAGTGGGGAATCTTCATGACGTTTAGAAGGATGGACTATGCGAGGTTCATAGTCCATGACTGGGGGATTATATTCGAATTATTCCCCTTAGTTCTGGACAATTACTTATGTGGGGTGAGCATGTTATACACTTTGCGATCTCCAAGGTTGAATTCGCTAAACTTCAATGCTGCAATTTTATCTTGATCTACTCGAACTACGCGTATCCCCTTCGGGAGGTACGCTGTAACCAAGGTGTATTTGAAATCCCTGGGCACACTGTCTTGATTTACTACGCCACTCAGAGGTGGTATATAGGTAGGTAATATGGTCGGGATCAATTTGGCATTTGCTAGATAATCCCTGTGCTTGGTTTTATTTTCATCTGATGGTCGGGATGGTCCGGCTCCGTGAGCAGTGGACAAAGAGGCTGGAAGTCCTCTCGTCGACGATGCTTGTACACTTGTATACATCGACATGACTCTTTTAGTCATGAGGTCGATCAGAACTTCTTCAACAACTTTATTTATAGCGCTCGACTCATCCGACATACACACTCGGGGTTAACAATCTCGGGTTTGGAGGGTAACTTAGAAATAGTAATGAGATAGAGAGCAAGAGCACGATGATCACTGTATACAATCAACTTATTCTATGGGCTCAAACTCTCAGTTGGAAAAAAATTTCTTGCTGCATGGCATGATGGGATAAATAGGTAACTCAACAATGGGTCACTTGCAACGGGTATGAAGCCTTCATTAACTTTGTTCTGTCTGTTATGGCACGATCCCAATGGTCGGATGGTGAGTTGTCTGTCTATAAATTCCTTTCTACCCATTTGGAGCGTTGGTCTAATGGTTATAATGTACCCAATGACTATATTGCTTCGCCATGTCATAGTGCCATGTGTCATTGTTCTGATATCCCAGCAAAGCTCCAATTTTGCAAATTTCCCTTCTGCGAGGATTCCTCTAGAACCTTCTGCAACTTGTCGATCTTATCTCTCTTCTTACTTAACTTTCTAGCCTTCTTCCTAGTGAGCTTCATCTCGGTAGGCCTTTTCCGTTCTGATTCTTATCTTCTTTTGGCAAAGTTACTTCACGTTGTTG
>SNQJ01S0062371.1:90122-102434 GCA_010110895.2 Picea sitchensis
TCAGAGCACAAAGCTTTCAGATCTCACCTCTTTTCTTTAGATCAACCTTCTTTTCCTTAGTACAAAGCTTGTCAAACTAAGTAGAGTGTTGCGCACTAGAGAAACAGATCTATGCACAGAGATTTCACAATTTCAAGTCGGATCTTTGAACAGAGCTTCTTCTTCCTTAGTTCCCAGCAATCACAGTTTCACATCCTGACAACAGAACCATTTGTTGGCACAGGGGCAAACCTAGGGTTCAACGCTACAACAACGCACCAAAAAAACACTAACTACCGGCCCTTTCGGCAACACCTAGGAAGTAGATGAAGTCTCACCCGAGGTAGAGGCAGGGGTGGTTGCAGGACTCAGGTGTCTGCAAACTTAGTTGGGACATAGATCTGTGATTACAATACTTAATAGAGCACTTAACACCGTAAGTTCGTTATTATTTAACCAATATCTACTTCGCATATAAAACAGAGCATCGCAACATTCACCCAGATCTAATGTATCTAAGCACTTAGCATAAATAAATGGATCAGATCTAACAGATTCAAGCACTAAGAACATTCACTGATGTTAGATCTAGCATCCAGATTCATCATAAGCACAGAGAATAATCAAATCCATCTATCTATCTATATCAAGCACTTATTTATTCAAGGGCCAATAGGAATATTCTTCAATACCCTCTTTTCGGAGTCCCATTTAAGCCCGATTATTTATCACTTTGAATGGGCACCTCCAAAGGATAGTCGATATCGATTTTAAATTAATATCAACGGTGCAGATTGTCACATAGGAAAAACTGCTCCACAATTTCAAAAAAAAAAAAACCAAGTCTGGAGCCATTTTCTTATTTTGGCCATAACTGGAGAAGATTAAGTCAAATTTGGATGAAAATTATGGTTTTTTTCCATAGAGAGGATGTCTACAAAAGTTTTAGGGAGGTTCATTGTCCATTTCTGCTTGGATTTATCAAAAATGACAAAATAGTTGTTTTTAAAGATATGGGTCCAGATCACTGAAAAAGGTCCAGATTAAGCTAAAATTCATTGAGAGTGTCCAAAAATAAGTCACAGAAATAACACAGGAAGGAACTGAATAAATCCTAAGGGGATTGGACTGGGGATGCTAAAATAGGCCAAAATCCACTATTCCGGGCCACATTTTTTGGATTTTTGAGATTTTCGGAGGAGGAAAAGTGACCCCAGATCGCAAAAATGAAAATTTTCATTTAATCGACATTTTATAAACTAATCAATAAGAACAAATTTGGTGTATTCAAAAAAATTCAGAAATGCACAAATTGAGAGACAACTAGTTTTGTTAAAAATTTATAGTCTGGAAAAAGAGGTGGAAAAGGGAAAAGTTGACATTTCCAGATTGTTTTTGTTTTTGACTGAAGAATCATATTGAAAATATGAAAGTTGTTATGAATTCCTTGTAATTTTTATTATTTACGCCTCATATAAGTTTTCTTTGGTTCCTGACATGTTTTCTTCTGTAGTTGAATGAAGTTGGCATTTCAATAAAATTACGCCATTGGAGAAAATGCAAAAATGGGGTGATAGTGGCTTTTTCAAGAATCCATAACATTCAACTCATAAATCGGATAGGGGGCAAGAGTATAGTTGTTGGAAATATGATTAAGAGGATAATAACATGTAATTATTATAAATTGGATAATTATGATAGAAATATTCATAAATTGAGCAAAACAATTTTGTAGCATTAATTGACAATTTTTTTATAATATGTATAATTCTAACAAAATAGTTGCTTGCAAATTTGGAAGAATTAGAGGTATAATCAGATCAATTCAAGAATATGATCATATATTAGATTCATGGAAGTATGACATAGCTTACATAAGTTGGATGAGGCAATAAAGAGCTACAGGGAAAGTAATGAAAATGCAAAAATGGGGTGATAGTGGCTTTTTCAGGAATCCATAACATTCAACTCATACATCGGATTGGGGCAAGAGTATAGTCGTTGGAAATATGTTTCAGAGGAGAATAACATGGAATTATATAAATTGGAGAATTATGATAGAAATATTCATAAATTGAGCAAAAAATTTATGTGTAGCATTAATTGACAAATTGTTTATAATATGTATAATTCTAACAAAATGGTTGCTTGCAGATTTGGAAGAATTAGAGGTATAATCAGATCAATTCAAGAATAGGATCATATATTAGATTCATGGAAGCATGACAGAGCTTACATAATTTGGATGAGACAATAAAGAGCTACAGGGAAAGTAATGAAAAGTGGATAAAGAACTCGAGAAGAGAAGAATAGAAGGATTATTATTTAGTTGCTCCAGAGTGTGAATAAATTGCAGGTACAACAAAATCAAGAATCCTCACATAGGAAATGAATCTATAAGTTTAATAATGTAATTAATTGTCATAGAAAGGAAAATTAAGACTCCACGGCCTTGAAGGTAGAGATGTGTAGACAGCTCCAAGCTTGATGTGAAAGAAAACAAAGAGCTTAAGAGGTTGTGTGTGAATAATATATATGTGTCAAGCATAGGATTTCAAGGGAAGGATTTGTTAGATATGACTTAAGTAATTTTATAAAAGTACTCATATCAAGAAATCCACTTTTGATATCATAGTTCACAGTGGAAGCACAATGCCAATGCAGAGAAATTGGAGATAGAATAATAAATTCTCTTTCACTTGAAAAGTACCACTGAATGAAAATAGACTTCCTTTGGGGGTGGTATTAAGTGTGAAAGGTATGGTTTCACAAGGAAATATTAAATAAAGTAATCTAATGGACAACTAGGATTAATAGTATTTGATTCAAGGATGTTGTGATAATAGAGTGATGGAATGTTGTGAGCTACCTTAATCCAAGGTGTTGGAATGTTTCATAAAGGTAAAGTTTGGATATGACTTACTAAGAGAAGAGAAGAATAGAAGGATTATTATTTAGTTGCTCCAGAGTGTGAATAAATTGCAGGTACAACAAAATCAAGAATCCTCACATAGGAAATGAATCTATAAGTTTAATAATGTAATTAATTGTCATAGAAAGGAAAATTAAGACTCCACGGCCTTGAAGGTAGAGATGTGTAGACAGCTCCAAGCTTGATGTGAAAGAAAACAAAGAGCTTAAGAGGTTGTGTGTGAATAATATATATGTGTCAAGCATAGGATTTCAAGGGAAGGATTTGTTAGATATGACTTAAGTAATTTTATAAAAGTACTCATATCAAGAAATCCACTTTTGATATCATAGTTCACAGTGGAAGCACAATGCCAATGCAGAGAAATTGGAGATAGAATAATAAATTCTCTTTCACTTGAAAAGTACCACTGAATGAAAATAGACTTCCTTTGGGGGTGGTATTAAGTGTGAAAGGTATGGTTTCACAAGGAAATATTAAATAAAGTAATCTAATGGACAACTAGGATTAATAGTATTTGATTCAAGGATGTTGTGATAATAGAGTGATGGAATGTTGTGAGCTACCTTAATCCAAGGTGTTGGAATGTTTCATAAAGGTAAAGTTTGGATATGACTTACTAAGAGAAGATGTTGCAAATAGAACACATTGGTTAGATTGCATAATGGCCAAGTGAAACTTGGCTAGAAAGGGTTCTGACTAGGGAACAATAACTTGCAGAGGAGTAGAATAAGAGCACACAAGCCAACAAGGATATGAATAAATTCAAGGACAACCAAATACAACATAAATAAACAAACAAACAAGTGAATTGAAACACAAATGCACTAGACTACATGACATGTACCATGAAGTTAGAATGCATATGCATTAGTAGGCAGGTTGGTAGTGAATGTTTGGTGCATATAGATTTGCATTGTGCATATGAACATGCTTGGATATGAATATGGCATGCTTGAGGACTTAGAATAGTTTTTTGTTATATACATGCAATAATGATGCCATAGTAATTGAGTATGACTAATTATGGATTATGGATTATGTATTTAGGAAAAATGATATAGCATGGTTGAAGAGGTTGATACTTCTACTACATATGAATTCCATCTATGCGAAGACCCATGAGGGTGGTAGGAATGGTAATATAAAGGATGGAAGAGAAAGCTTGTGAGATTTCACAAATACCAGCTGATTAGATAGCATCAAGTAGGTTGATAACAACCCTACATATATGCATTTAGTTTCTTTTGATGCATAGATGTTGAAAGGAATTGATGTAATAATTCCCTAAGTTAATTTTTCAATATTGAAATTGGTATGTAATGGCCAAAGACCTAGAGTATATAAATGTTGTTGATGTTAGAATGCATTCACATAAATTTTAGTTGCATATTTTGTTATTATTGGTTATGAGATAATAACCAAGTCAAGTCAGGAGGCATACTCTTGATATAGCATAAATATCCATAGAGTTAGTCATGTGTGAGACCATGAGATGGTTGGATATGGAATGGCTATAGATCTATGTGAGTGTTCAATGGTATCTACTATATAGTTGATGTTTGGACTGCAACCTCTTTTTCAACACTCAAGAGAACTTAAGAATTATATTCTTGGTGTTGTGTTTGGGTTGAAAAGGAAGGTATCCAAATAGTCAGGAAAGAAGTAGGAATTTTGTGGATGATGTGTTGAGGCGTTGGTCATACCTTCCAACTAACCTTGGTGAATGCATGACATAGTTATATGGTATTATGTAGTCAATGCAGGGATGCATTGTGTAAATATGGTCATGGGTATTGTCACATTGATTGTTATTTTATTTAGTAATTAATTGTTTCATTATGAAAATCNTGTTTGGGTTGAAAAGGAAGGTATCCAAATAGTCAGGAAAGAAGTAGGAATTTTGTGGATGATGTGTTGAGGCGTTGGTCATACCTTCCAACTAACCTTGGTGAATGCATGACATAGTTATATGGTATTATGTAGTCAATGCATGGATGCATTGTGTAAATATGGTCATGGGTATTGTCACATTGATTGTTATTTTATTTAGTAATTAATTGTTTCATTATGAAAATCCTGTGGTGCTGAAAATACATAATGATGGATAGTTTCATTATATTTAATATGAATCCTAGCTGAAGGTGATTAAATCGTTGTTTGTTACAATGTTGAGATCAATTTCTGGAGCTCTTGAAAATGTTACAAGTGGTATTACAAGAATTATTGAATGCATTTTGGTGAATGCATGTATATATTATATAACATAGAAATGGTATTGCTGACATCTAAAATGATGTGAGTATTACTAACTCATGAAGTTGAAAACACTTATGGAGCTATTAGACATTGCAACAAGAAAAGTTGCAGGTTAAAGTAGTTGCATAATGATAAATTATGGAAAAGCTCTGTCAGGGGATCAGACTAATAAAAATATTGACGGATAGAAGAAATAAAATATTGACTAATAATGCATGTGTAGAGAATGATGGGTTCATGGGTTAATGATTGAAAATTGTTATAATGATATATCATAATGATTGTATGTGTATAATACAGATCATATGTTGGATATGGAAGCTAGAATATCGGGAAAAACAAAACTAGAAGGAAATCAAGCTCAATGATGAAGGCATAGAATGAATAAATTCCAATGGACTTGTTGCAGCTGGAGTTATTGGAGCCACAACTCTGAAACTTCATAGCCAAGTGCACTGGAGCCCTAGAGATAAGTGGAACAACATGAGGGACTGCATGGTATATAAAGGGGTTCATTTCTTTGGGTTGTGTGGGATTATAGGGAAGAAAAGCTTGTTGATTGGAACTTCTATGAGAAACATAAATTTTGAAGATCATTATACATGTTTTGAGTCGAAATGCCTATGTATGCATGTTTTATTTTAGGCCAAAGTACCTATGTATATTAGCAATTGGTTGGACTTCATGTGTTGATTAAAGGCTTGTGAGCCTAGTGTTGTAATGTTAAGAACACCGATATGGTGTTGTGCACTGAGGACAATGCCAAAATAAGGGGAGGGGAATGTAACACCCCTAGTTTTAATCCCTATGAACTATAATGTATTATGCAAATGTGACTTAGGTTGGTAATCTGATAAAGTTGGAAAAGGGAAAAGGTTCCTAGGAAATGTAATACATCTATATATATTAGTAAAATACACTATTGGCTGCAATACAAACAAGGACAAGAGATAGGGGGATATGATTCCACGAGAGAAGGGGCTAAAGGGGCTAAGTCTTTTTATTATATTGTATTTACTGATATTGGTTTTAATTGGGAAAAGTGGTTACATGAGATTCTTGGGAGGAAGGTCATGTGGTTCTTATTTTCATGTAACTATAAACATCCCTTGTGGGTTGTTTTGGGGGTTCACTTGTTCATTTCCATTCACTCTTACACACTTCTCATTCTTTCATTTTTTTGGGTCCTCATTATTTCTAATTCATGTGATCTTGGTCTGAGCATGGAAACCAATGGTTGAAAGAGGAGAGCCATTGCTATATGGATGTAATAAATTATTGATCATCCCATGAGGGAATGGATGCCTTAGTGCATGAGATTGATGGCAATTCAAAAAGAACTTTCCACAATTGAGAATCCTTGAAGTGTCCAGCAGGGATATCCCCTAACCAATAGCACTAGAGCCTTAGAGAGAAATGGAACATCCCGAGGGACTGCATGGCAGAGAAATGTGTTCATTTATTTGGGTTGTATAGGTTGAAGGGGAAAGAGAGATGGAAATTAGGATTTGTTGTTTGGTTGGGAAAACTCAGAGCTAGTTACCAACTATTGTGTGTTTTATATTTTTCCTAGGACCCATCCTTGTGGATTCATAGCCCTGGCTCAGAGGCGACCTTCTATTGAGAGTAAATGAACAACAATTTCTATGGTTTGGAGGAACGTCATTGGTCTGCAACTAGTTGGTGAATGTTTACTTGCAAAGATAAATCCTCTCTGTGGTTTATGAATAATGTATATTCCGTTGTGTATTTAATTATCTTTGAGATGTATTTTTGTGTGCATGCTTGCTAGTTATTTGTTGTGCATGACACATTGTTTATTTATTTTATGTTGTAGCATGGATCTTGATTAATGCATGTGATTATTTCATGCTTATTTCCAAATTAATTATTATCATAATTAAAAATAATTTTTGAAGTGATTTTTTGAGCTAGCATGGCCAGTCTATGGGTGGCTGAGTACATTACAAGAATATCCCTCCAGCATAGTTCCAATGGTTAAAAATAATGCAATGTCTGGAACATAATCAGGAATAGCCTCAATATGGAAAAGATCTACATCAAGGAGTTGATCGTCTTCAACTCTGCCACTTTCTCCCGACTCTATTCTAGAAAAATTATCTGACCCCACATTTAGTTTACCAAGATTGAAAATGACCTCAAAATAAAACTCCTAAAATAAAAAAATCCATATGCAAATTCGACCTTCTAACATAGGTTTGTTAACCAAATACTACAAATAAGAGTGATCAGTAAAAAAGTTAAAATGATTTCCTAACAAATAATGTCTAAAATTTTGTAAAGCATAAACCATTTCCAAACCTTCCCTTTCAGTTGTAGTGTAGTTGTTGTCATCCTGGGAAAGATTTTTTTTAGCAAAATAGACATGATGATCGACATTTACTTCCCCTGGTTGTGCCAAGATAGTTCCCAATGCAATTACATAGGCATCAATGTGTACATGGAAATCGATTTCCAAGTTAGGATAAGTTAAAATAGGTGCAGTACTCAACTTTTTTTTGAGTAGGTTGAATGCTTTATCATAGTCTTGAGTCCAACGAAATTATTTGTATTTATTTAGTAGTTGTTCCAAAGGTGTTGGTGTACTTAAGTAATTCCTAATAAACCTACGATAGTATCTAGTATGGCCCAAAGTAGTCCTCAACTATTTTGATAGTGGTAGGAGGAGGCATATTGAGAATTACTACAACTTTCACAGGATCAACTAGCATTCCTTCCCTACAAATTGTATGTCTTAGTGTATTCCCAAATGGTACAAAAAAAATACAGTTTCTTAGATTAAGGGAAATCTGTAGTTGTCCACAACAATCCAACATTAGTCGTAATAGCCCAATGTGCTCCTTGAGTAATTTTTACACATTCCATTCATCTAGGTATACCTAGAGAAACTTATGAATGACGTCGTGGAATGCTACAATAACTATCTGAGAGAACCAAATTGGGGCATTCTTGAACCAAAAAGGCATAACATTATAGGAAAATGATCCCCACTCGGTCATGAAGGTAGTATTTTTCTTGTCTTCTTTGGTAATTTGAACTTGGTGGTATCCAGAAAACCTATCTGTAAAGGAATACACTTTGTTGCCCACTACTTGATCCAGTACCTCATCGCTAAAGGGGGTAAGAAAGGGGTCATGTACACAAGAAATGTTTAGGCTTCCATATTCCACAGAAAATCATGTATCCTTCGTACCTTTCTTTATTTGGATTACGATAGGACTGATCCACTCAACCATATCAACAGGGAAAATCAACGCAGATGCCAACATCCTATCAATATCCTTCTTCACTTTCTCTTTAACTCTGGGTTTGAAATGATATGTCATGTGTTTAACTGGGCTTGAGTTAGGATTTAACTCTATCTTCATCTCCCCTAAATCTCCCCTAATACCTTTTAGTTCTGAAAATATTGTAGGGAATAGGTGCTCATATTCCTGGAGCAGAACCCGTATCTCTCTCACAGTCTGCTCATCCTAGTAGTCTCCAATGGATGCCAGATTAGGGCGGTTGCCAGTCCCTATATTTACTTTCCACAACTTTAGGGGTTTGGTATAGGAACTACTAACATTATCCGAAATAGTTTCATGCATAGCTCTAGTTCCTTCTGACTCTTTAAATGTCAAATTCCTAAGATCTTCTAGGCCTTTGGGGTCTCTTAGGTCTTCATCAATTTTACTAAAATTCAGAGGTATTCGTGCAGGGGATGGGTAAAGGCTATGATGAAGAAGGTATTCATGTTTAGGACAGATGGTGGGAGGATGTATAGGCTTAAATTCATCAGTAAAAATCTTTTTCTTAATCTATTAGAAATCTAGAGTGATTTCAAATGACTTACATGAGAATACAAAGTTTTGGAAGAGCTGTCTTTTAAGGATTTCCTAGCAAGAAGCGTGTCATCAAGCCTCCTCATGTACATAAAAATAAGTTGGAATTTGTCCCAAAGAATGAATAAAATGATGTACCCAAAATTGGGAAGGAAGTAGCACAACTTCCCATATCTTAATGCAATGACGTGCAACATGCTCCCATGGATTAGAAAACCCATCATATGCTACCAAAGGTGAAGTATAACTCTTTGGTTCCTGTTTTGGATTCGGCTGAGCAAGTTGTGAAGGGGGAATAAATTGATGTTGGATCGCATGATTTTCTTCGTCCCGGGAAGATAAAGTACCCTTTTGGGTGGCCCACCATCTATTTGAATATGATCTTAAAGAAACATCAAGTACATGAATTCTTTTCTCGGGTGCAACTTTATCCTCTAGCTCAAAAAGAAATCTACATAAATATGAATTTCCATCGTAAACAAGGTGTTCTCTAACCTCTGACCCAATCCACTTGGAATCTCTAATAATCATGCAATGCCATGAGAATTTCTCATATCTTCCCTATTTCTAGTTGTCAAAAGAGACCTATGAATATTCACCTATAGATTGAATACTCTTCCAACCTATTGATCCATATGCAATAGGATTAATATAGTCTTCATGCTTCCCTATAGTCAGAGTGTAGAGGTTATCCAAGGAATCTTCTTCCATATTTTCCTCGACTCGATCTGTATATAAAGGACCTTGGTAAGGGTCTAGTGGTTTGGTTACTTTCATACCATCTGCTTCAAAAGTCATGATTTCCTTCTTAAGGTCTATGACAGTGAAATTGTCATAAGCCCAGTTGAAGCCTAATAGAGTTGGGTATGGGTCCTCTTCCCCCATGATTTCTATGACTTCAAAATATACCATTGTATTTACTGTAGCTAAATCTACTTCAACATTTTGCAGCCTCCCAACAAGATATATACAATATTGATTGGCCATGTACAATTGAATAGGTGAATAAATAAGCTTGGGCTTACCCATGGCTTCCCAATTTTTCTTTGGTATTATGTTAACATCAGATCCCAAATATAGAATAACATCTCTAATTTTGTAGTCATCAATATGGGAATTTAGTCTAAATTCTCTTCAAGATATCTTCTTCGTCCTCTGTATTATACATGTATATATCTCTAGAAGATTAATCACAATCATTTCCTTTGGGCTCCCTTCAACCTCCACAATCCCCTTTAACATGTTCTTCAACTCCTTGGTGAGTTGTTCTTCATCCAAAATGTCAGAAAATAATTAGAGCCACAATTCAATAGTCTTCAGGGGCCTCGTCAAAGAATCCCTCTATGCAATTGAATCTTCCACACAGTTGAATTGTAGTGCAAATATTGTTTCTGCAACCATTGATGCTACGAGATTAGAAATCCACCAAAACATCTCCACAACATCCTTAAAGACAGGTGTATGTACAACGGATTCATATTTAACATATTCTGGTACTACCTTGCCGATTTTACTTTGATTCGAGTGGTCAACATCGACACCAGTCCTTGTTCCTCATCTAGTAATAATATTAATATTGGGTGCCTTTTTCTTCAGTGACAAGTCGAGGCTCAAAATTAATCAAATTGGTGCCTCGTTGCCTCTCTTGATATTCCCACTTTGTGATCAACTCAAGGCAATCTTTGATGGCATAGGTGTTGTTTCTACAATGGGCACACCATGGTTTTCTTGGAAGAGGACAATCTCTAGCAATATTTCCTTGTTCATCACAATTGTAACAACAAGTTGGTCCTCTCTCATTGTTTTGGCTTCCTTGAAAGTATCCCCCACCTCTGCATCCTCCTCCAAACCCTGTAGGAACTTCATCAACCCCAAATGATTATCTATAAAACATATCCGCAAGAGCATCCAAGGTGCGACACTGCTTAGTGGCATGAATGGGTGACCCACATAATTCATAGTATACCATATTTGGAAAATTTAAATACTTTTGTAGGATTGCACAATGCCAAGGGGAGTGACCATGGCTTCAAAATATTTCACAATATTCTCCACTATGGCCTCCTTGATGATTTAGGAAAGAATGGTATTATATAGGGCCATGATATGGCGTTGTAGCGACAACTTGCACAACCCATCCCAATATTCCTACTAGTGGAGGCACCATCGAGTGTTGAGAGGGTCATGTTCCCCCCAGTCTAGGAAATTATGTCATTGTATAACCCTTGGTATATCATTCGGTACACCATACCTACAATTGACCTGCTCTAGAGAGGGTCAACTCTTGAATCTTTTCGTTTAGCACCGAAATATAGCCTTGCAACTATGAAATATGAGTGTCTTCATTTGGTATCATAACCATCAAGATTCCTGGGTAGCCAATCATTGATTCAATTTGCATTACATGTTCTAAGGCTTCCCCTAATGTAGTTATTCATTGTTGGGTTAATGTTATCCGATTTAGTGATAATAGCCCCTGTATAAACCATTCTCGCCAGTGGTCTTCGTGCATGGGGTTTGCTAATTTACCTATCACATTTTTAAATCATTGGTTATACTCCCAGGAAGACTCACCATCCCTTTGTTTTAGCTCCCACAACTCAGAGAGTACTTGTTGTTCTCACTGGGGTAAATGGAATTTTGTTATGAATCATTGTTTGACTTGAGCAAGAGTGAAATCTTGTCCTTGAGGATTTTCTGGTTCAATGGATTTCATATACCATTTTAAAGCATGGCCTCTCAAGGTGGTGTTAGTATCTAGATATTAAACATTTCAATTTTTCCTTGTTGCGGGAATAGGGTTATTCCCATAGCACTAAGAAGTGTTATTCTAGTAGCACATGTGTCAGATATAGCCAAGAGTTAACATTGGGAAAATCTTAGTCTGTTTTCATGTTCATTCTGGCAAAAATATTGGCCTGAGAGCCAATCTCTAGAGCCAATGCATCTACAATATACAACCATGGGCCATGGGTTAGCATCTATGAGTTAATCTACAATTCAATCCTCAGATCGACACATCAAGTTAGAGCAAACGCATTGAACTCAAGCCAAAACCACATGCCAATCGTAAATCCATATAATTGTCAAACGCTTGATTTGAAGGTAGAAAATAAGTGTGCATCTATTATATGGTAAGTATAGCTAGGTTTTGAATCGTCTGATAGCTTGAAGGCATCAGGTCGTGATGCAAAGTCATGAGAAAAAGCCACAACAAATATTATTGTTGTTCAAATATCAAAGAGAAGCTTGGAGCTTAGTGACCAAGATCTTTTCAACCGGGTATTAGATAGTAAA
>SNQJ01S0062372.1:30861-41782 GCA_010110895.2 Picea sitchensis
CAAAGACTGGGGCATGTCAGAGAGAAGGGTCTTCGACTACAAATGGTAAAGGTATGATTGAAGGTATTTCTAACTTCTCGCTGGATTTTGATTTATGTGAACATTGTGTATATGGGAAGAAGAATTAGGTAAGATTCCCCTTTTGTGCAATGAGGGTAGAAGGAATTTTACAGCTAGTGCACAGTGATGTGTTTGGACCCATGTCAGTTTCATCAATGGGAAAATCTATGTACTATGTCTCATTTATAGATGAATTCTTGAGCAATACTTGGATATATTTCCTCGGGAAGAAATCTGAAGTATTTGACAGGTTTAAAGAGTTTAAGGATCTTGTTGATAATCAAACAAAGAAAAGAATTAAGGTGCCAAGGACAGATAATGGTGGAGAATTCTACAGGAATGAATTTGAAGAATTTTGTAAGAAGTGTGGTATAGAAAGGAAAAATACTACTCCATATACACCTCAATTGATTGGACTTGTAGAAAGGATGAACATGACGCAGATGGAAAAAGTAAGGTTCATGCTTAGTGGTGTCAGGTTAGGGTAATAATTATGGGAAGAGGCAGTGGGCACTACATGTTACCTGGTCAAGAGATCAACCTAATAAGCATAGTATGACAAGACTCCATAAGAGGTATGGACTGGTAAGAAACCTTCTGATTCGAGAGGATCTAGAGAACATCTCATTAGTCTCAGAAGTGTCCTAGGAGGCTCAGAATGGCCTCGACAAATGAAAGAGGGAAAAAAATCAAAGTCCTCAAAGATCAGAAAAATCGGCATCATCGCGAAGAACGCGTTGCAAGATTTCGAACAAAGTAAACGGTTTTTCAAATAGAGTTACAGATCAAAAGATATTCACAGTCAAAGTTTTGGTCAACATAACGTAGTCAACAAGGATGAGTCAACATCCATACTGCTGACATCAAAAACCATACTGATAACATCAGAATCCGTACAGAGTACGTGGCACAGTAAAAGAGTGACATGTGTCTTGATGACATCAACATGTTGACGTGGAAGCACCAGAGGCTGCCACGTGTCACTCATTTTCGACATTTTCAGGTCGACATGTGGACCAATGAGAAAGTGGCATGTGGCATTCCGTACAATCACATGACATCTGTATAGCCACATGGAAGGTGATGTGGCATCCATATCAGATGTGGCAGGTGACGTGGAATCCATACAGGATTTGGCAGGCATAGTGGCAGTGACGTCAACATGTTGACGTGGCCCAATGACAGTGTGCCACGTGGCATGTTGATTTGGTACTTTGAACTGCCAAATGGGCCAGTAAAAATATGACATGTGGCACCACCAGGTGACACCCACATGGCACCACCCAGGAGAAGCCAGGTGGTCCTCTCACAAACTGGCACATGACACCATGATCCAGGTGGATATTGGTAGCCATCCACCTTTTCCAACTTTCTCAAAACAATTTTCTAGAAAATTTGGTAATTTACTATTTTTAGTAGTTTTTAACTTCAGGGGCCATTTTGAGGGCCTAAATGAAGGTTTTTTAGGATCGAGATTCTCAATGATAGTAAAAGTCTCTAATTAAGCCCCAAAAATTAATCTCCTCGACAATACCTTTCAAACGAGCTATCGTGAGCCCCAAACGAATATCGTATACCAAAGTTACGCCCCCGGGAAGTTGATACACCAAAATACCCAAAACGAGGTCCACAAAACTGTTGGGTTTTCATCTTCCAGGGTTAGGGTTTTGGATTTTCTTTATGATAAAATGGCCTTTGGATCCTCATTGTAAAATCATATTCTCATAGATGCGAGTAGCCATCACATCTCTTCTCAAAGATAAGATGCCACCATTCTAGCGAGTCTTTCACTCTGTATTTTTACAGTCTTTGTACATTTTTGCTCATTAATAGAAAATTGTGTATTAATGTATATCTATGTTTATGGTTGCATCTATGCTACATTTCTGTTATATTATTGGATATCAGATATATCTTTATACATTGCTTTATTATATCTCCTCTCTCATTTTGTGTCGAAAATAATTCGGATCACACCATTCACCAGATGGCACGTGGTAGAGACACATAGGTAGTGACTGTATCGGTTTTAGCCAATGGATGGCCACCATGTGGCCCAATCATGGGATGCCACGTGGTAGTGGGAAAATTCCCAATGAGGGCCCATAACCAAAATTTTAAAATTAAATTGGGGTTGGTCGCCGGCCAACCCCTCTCCGCCAAACCTAGTAGCGAATCCGCCAAGGTTAGGGTAGGTTCCTTTATTTCCATTCCAACCACGAAATATGGAGACCCCCCCAAAGTTGGTATACGTTTATAAAAAATGAACCAAAATGGGGAGGCTCGTGGGCTTGACCTTGGGACCTCCCCAACCAAAAATTTTAAATTAGCATATGTCAAGCGTTCGAGCTAACGCCTGTGTTGATAACTCTGCCCAAACAATTTGATAAAAGGTGTTTTTTTCCAATTGACTGAGGGAGGAGAGCATGCCCCAATCCACCCAGGTCATACCAGGCATGGTTTTCAATGCAGAGTTCAATGCAATAATTGCATAGACTTACACATGGATTGAGGAAGAGGTGCAGAGAAGGCCTGAAGGTGAAAATGTCCAATGGAGATGATTTGACAATCAATGGGTAATTCCACGATGCAAATCCAATGACGAGGTTTGTTTTGACATCAAAGGCTCCAATCAATAGGTTAAATTCTAGAAGAGCCAATGTAAGCATGCTTTTTATTATGTTTTTTTCGCATTGAATGTTGCAGCATATTATGCTTGATACAGGTCTAAAGGAGCATGCAGAGGCTGCAACAAGGAAGCAATACCAACTTATTCCTTCTATTTATTCATTTCTTTTCTTCTTGCACATAAAAAAATCAGCTACATGTGAAAGAGAATTGGTGGCACTTGGATGATAAGTGGTCAAAGAAGCAGTCATGAATCTCGTAGTTTCGGGATCTGTGTATGGGATGCATATATGGTTGGATCTGAGCAACAGATCTAAGGCATTCTATGACTCCATGATGAAGGGGGTCATTTCTTATTCTTCCTCTTTTTTTGTATTGAGTATGTGGGAATGATGTCCATGTCAACATCATGGATGACTCCTGAGTATTTGAACTTGTAAAGCTTGTAAAAATTATTGATCACAATACGATCTCCTGTTGTCATCACGTAAAAGGAACTTTGGCCTTACAACGTGTAAAGGAGAGACGTCATTATAGCAAGGAGAATAAAGCGGTCAAGCTTTGGAGCAAGACCCGAAGATGTAGCCCACATTGGGTGAACTTCGTTATCAAGGGAAGTTTCATATCTCTTATGTGTTTTGTTCTTATGTTACTTTTCATGAATTTACGCACATAGATTAGTAAATGAAAGAATGACATATAAAACATAAGGAAGCTAAAAGAGGCTTTAGTTCAATTTGGATTCAAGTCTATAAAGACTTCAACTATACCTGTAATTGCAATCTGCTCAAGTAAAACGATCTATAACCGACCCTTTGTAGGAGTGACAGGATCAAAACCATTATTGGAAACTAATCAACCTCGAGATCAAATCAAGTGGTATCAGAGCAGGCTTGATACCGGTTGCAGGTGTTGAAGCTGAGGATGGTGATATTGTCAAAATAGTTGTGGTTCGATGAGCTTCAAGAGCTCAACCAGATCCTTCAAGAAATGAATGTTGGATTGAAGACATTGTTGCATGTTGCAGAGGAGGAGAACTAGGGGCTACAAGATAAACTACAAACCATGAAGGTGTATATAGGGGAAGGCTTTATGAATGAGACGATGATAAGACCATTTTGTGACCATGGAAACTTGACTAGTTATGGGTTCGAGCATGACAATGAAAATGCATGCACACTTTGTCAAGCAAGTGAAGCTGACATCCAGGAATCCAAAAACCAAGGAGGATTTCTAGAAGCATCATCCACTGATCCTTCTCACTAGGAACAACTAGACACATCTCAAGAAGAATAACAAGAGTCCCATCTCGGGATGGAGGTAAATAAACCATGTTTAAATCCTTTCTTGATTAATGTTGATGACTCTTTTAAATTACTTGAACAACATACTTCATTCATCGACTTAAAGATGATGAGAATGATCGGATAGAAGGAGGAGGCCTTGGAGCCAATGGCCAAGGTATTGTGGATCCCATCAAGGTAGTGGTTTGGCCTCGATATGCCAGGATAGGTTATGTCTCAAAGGATGTTGGAGAAATCTTCAAGATCATTAGGGAAGAAGACCCCAGGACAGTCACTGAGATTCCATAAGTCAACAATTCATTAGGAGATGAAACTAATTCAATGCAGGCTGCGAGCATGACGTCTCATGATTGAGGATTTGAGACATCTCCCGAGAGAGATGAGCATCAAAATGAAGGAGTTGAGGTCAGTTCTTCTTTCCATTGTAACTCTATAGACAACTCACTGAGGTATAAGAAATATCGAAACTCTAAAATTCCATTTTATTATAAGCATGTTAATAATATACAACAAAGATTGCGGCATGAAAGACCATGCAGTTTTTGTGGATTGAATAACCATGCAGTGTCCTAGTGTTGGAAGAGAAAATCCTTGTACATGAACGTTATGGAAACCAGGAAAAAGATGAGTATAGAAGATCACTCTCCACACACATAAAGGAGCAGGGGAAATACACCTTTGAAGGAGAAAGGATACTGCAGCCATTGTAGCAGAGATGGACATCATGATGCCATATTTTTGGGCTTGCATCCATATCTATGTCCAAAGAGGAACAAGAAGACCAGGATGACACCTCCGAGGGAGAAATATAATCAGGCAGTGCTGCAGGGAAATCCACCACCAAGAGAAAACCAACTATGAAAGAAAGGACAACTCAGTAAAGAGGACATGTTCGGCGTAATGAATGAACAAATGGGGAAAATCCTCGAGTTAGTCGAGAGTGGCCATAATTGTAAATCACATGTTACGATTCAGACCTCATAGAAGGGAATTGTGTAAAAGTGGTAATTGTTTGATATCACTCTTTTCTTGCACATGTTGATATTTTTAGGCCTTGTGAGGTAGTCTGGGTGTGGGTTTTCGTTTGTAAATCCAATGGACATGAAACTTATAATGTAAATACTTTTGGGGACCAAAATTCCTTTCAGTTGGGAGGGGTGATCTAGGAGGATCTAAAGAACATCTTAGAAGTCTCATAAGTTTCCTAGGAGGCTTATAATGGCCTCGACAAATGAAAGAGGGAAAAAAATCAAAGTCCTCAAAGCTGAAAAAAATTGCCATCATTGCGAAGAACACATCACAAGATTTCCAATGGCATAAACTGTTCGTCAAATGGAGTTATGGATCGAAACATATTCCCAGTCAAAGTTTTGGTCAACCTAACCCAGTCAACAAGGATGAGTCAACATCTGTATTGTTGACATCAACAACCATACTGATGATTTCAGCATCCATACAAGGTACATGAAATATTTAGAGAATGACACATGTCCTGATGACATCAGCATGCTGATGTGGCAGCATCAGAGGCTTCCATGTGTCACTCATTTTCGACATTTTTAGGTCGACATGTGGACTAATGAGAAAGTGCCAAGTGGTAGTTCATACATCCACATGGCATCTATACAACCACATGGAAGGTGATGTGGCATCTGTATAGGACCTAGCAGGTGATGTGGAAGGCACAGTGGCAGTGATGTCAACATGATGTTAGCATGTTGACGTGGCCTAATGATAGTGTTCCATGTGGCATGCTAATTTGGCACTTTGGACCACCAAATGGGCCAGTAAAAATATGAAACATGGCACCCCTTGGTGATGTCATGTGGCACCACCCCAGTAGCAACCACATGGTCCTCTAACATACTAACACATGGTGCCATTCATCGGATGACATGTGGCATAGAAACATAGGCAGTGACTGTACCATTTTTAGCCAATGGATGGCCTCCATGTGGCTACAAGGGCTACTAACCAAAATTTTAAAATTAAATCAGGGTTGGTCGACGATCAACCCCTCTCCACCAAACCTGGTAGTGGATCTGCCAAGCTTAGGGAATATGAATGGTCCATCCACCAAATCTGGAGAACCCCCAAAAGTTGGTATACGGTTATAACAAATGAACCAAAAGGGGGAGTCCCACGGGCTTGACCCTAGGACCTCTCCAACCACAAATTTTAAATTAGCACCTGTCAACCGTTTGGGCTAATGCCCGTGTTGATAACTTCACCTAAACAATTTGATAAAAGGTGATTTTTTCCAATGGAAGGGGGGAGGAGAGCGCACGCCAGTTCTTCGACGTTGTACCAGGCATGATTTTCAATGCAGAATTCAGTGCAGTAATTGCAGAGACTTGCATGCGGATCGAGGCAGAGGCCCAGAGAAGGCCTGAAGGTGATAATGTCCAATGGAGATGATTTGACAGTCGATTTTGGGTAATTCAACGATGCGAATCCAATGGCGAGGTCCGTTTCGGTAGCAGAGACTCCGATCAACAAGTTAAATTATGGAAGATCCAATGTAAGCATGATTTTTATTATTTTATTTCCTCATTGAATGTTGCAACATAGTATTCTTGATACAAGTCTGAAGGAACATGGAGAGGCTGCAACAAGGCAGCAAGACCAACTTATTCCTTCTATTTATTCCTTTCTTCTCTTCTTACACATAAAAAAAATCAGCTACATGTGAAAGAGAATTGGTGTCACTTGGATGATAAGTGGCCAACAAAGAAGTTAGGAATTTCCTAGTTTCAAGATCTGTGTATGGTCAGCATATATGCTTGGATTTGAGCAACATATCTAAGGAATTCTATGACTCCATGATGATGGGGCTCATTTCTTATTCTTCCTCTTTTTTTTTATTGAGTATGTGGGAATGATGTCCATGTCAGCATCATGGTTGCCTCATGAGCATGAGAACTTGTGAAGCTTGTAAACATTCCTGATCACATTATGCTCTTCTATTGCCGTCACCGAAAAGGGAATTTTTCCTTACAACTTGTAAAGGAGAGACATCATTAGAGAGAGGAGAATAAAGAGGTCAAGATTTGGAGAAGGAATTGGAGACATAGCCCACATCGGGTGAACTACGTTATCAAGGGAAGTGTCATATCTATTATGTGTTTAGTTATTATGTTACTTTTCATGAATTTATGTACATAGATTAGTAAATGAAAGCATGACATATAACACATAAGGAAGCTAAAAGAGGATTTATTTCAATTTGGATTCAAGTATATAAAGATTTCAACTATACCTTTAATTGCAATCTTCTCATGTAAAACGATCTATAATTGACCCTTTGGAGGAGTGACAGGATCAAAACCATTATTGTAAACTAATCACCCCTGGGATTAGATCACCTTATCTCACACATATAAAGGTATTTGGCTATGAGGCCTATGTTCATGTTCCAAAGGAAAACAAGAGTAAGTTAGATAAGAAGGCTGAAAAGTGTATCTTTATTGGTTGTAAAGATGGTCTCAAAGGTTATAAACTTTGGAACCCATAAACTAAGAACGTTGCGTATATACGAGATGTGGTATTTAGATAAATGAAGGATGTTTTCAAACATGAAGTCCTACCAAGTAAGGAAGAACCAGAGAAAATAGAGTTTGAGCCAAAGAATGGTGAATTAGACTCTATAAAAGAACATGAATGAGAAGAAGATCCTTATACTCAAGTATTGAGGAGATCAGTGCGAGAAAGAAGGTTATCAGAAAGGTATACTCCATCTGATTTCCATTCAAGTTTTACTTTGTCTATTATTGATGGTGATCCTAGAACTATTAGGGAGGCAGTGGATTCAGAGGATGGAAAAATATGGAAAAAGGCCATGGTTGAAGAAATGACAACCTTGGATAATAATGTGGCTTGGGATCCAGTGGAGTTACCGTCTGGAAGAAATCCCATTGGGAACAAACGGGTATTTAAAAAGAAGCTGAATGTAGAAGGAAAATTGGAGAAATAAAAATCTCGGTTAGTAGCAAAGAGTTATTCCTAGGTTGAGGGAATTGATTTTCGTGAGATTTTTTCTCCTGTTTCCAAGTTAACTTCTATTAGATTTATGTTATTTGTTGCTATTGCGTTTTATTTTGAAGTAGAACAGATGGATGTGAAGACAACATTCCTACATGGGGATTTGGAAGAAGAAATATATATGAAGAAGCCAAAAGGATTTGATGTGAAGGGAAAAAAGGAGCTGGCATGAAAACTAAAAAAAAATCCTTGTATGGTTTAAAATATTCACCAAGGATGTGGTATCAAAAAAATGATATTTATATGCTAGGACTTGGATTCACAAGAAGCAAAGAGGATCATTGTGTCTATTTTAAATTAATTGGTGATCATTTGATTTATTTGGTCTTGTATGTGGATGGCATGTTGCTGATAAGAAACGAGAAGGAGATTATCGAGGATGTGAAAACTCAGTTGTCCTCTAAATTTGACATGAAGGATATTAGTGCTATGAAAGCATTTTGGGAATGGAAAATAAAAGAGATGGGAAAAATAGGAAACTCTGGTTAAATCAAAGAAAATATGTTGAGACAATATTGCAGATGTTTAATATGCAGGAATGTAAACTGGTGAGGGTCCATATTCCTATAGGTGTAAAGTTATATGCGGATAAGTGTCCCAAGACATAGGAAGAGGAGGATGGCATGTATCGTTTTCCATATGTGAGTGCAGCTGGAAGTTTGATGTATGCAATGGTATGTACTAGACCAAACATTGCACATGCAGTGGGGGTTTTCAAGTATATGTTGAAACCATGGAAGTAGTGTTGGACAACAATAAAGAGTGTTTTGAGATATTCACGTTGCACTGGTAGCTATGGATTGTGCTACCAAGGAAGACCATGATTGGACAGAGTGTTTTACATACATGGATTTGTGGATGGAGACTGGGCTAGAGATCTGGATCGTAGGAGATCTACAAGTGATTATGTGTTTAACCTGTTTGGAGGAGAAATCTACTGAATGAGAAAAATACAGTCTGTAGTGGGACTTTCAACCAAAAAAGTTGAATACATGGTAGACACTCATGCAAGAAAGGAAGAATTATGGTTACAAATATTGTGTTCAGGTATTGGGTTGGTATAAAAATCTATAAGGATAGATTGTGATAGTCAAAGTGCAATTTTTCTGGCAAAGAACCTGGTGTATCATTCAAAGACAAAGCATATTGATGTTCAATATCACTTTGTGAGAGACATAGTTGAAGAAAACAAGGTGTTGTTGATGAAGGTGGATACTTTGAAGAATGTTGCATATTCATTAACAGAATCTATGAACATTGATAATTTCTCTTGGTGTAGAAGATCTATGGGCATTGTTTCCGTGGATTGTTGACTATGTAACCGTGTAACCCCCTTTATGCAAAGAAAAAAACAAGTGGGAGAATGTTGGATATGTGTTGTATTATTTTCACACTAGAACTAGTGTCTACATTACGCTAGACGCACAGGGGGTAAGAGGGGGGGTTGCAGGGGGGTAGATCCCCCGAAAAAAAAATCCTCGGTTTTCGTGTCCATTTATGGGCGGTTTTTCGGCACATGGTTTTTTATTTTTGATTAAGGAATTAAGGTTTTTGACTAATACAAGTCATTGGATTAGGGTTTTGGATGCCACTGGCTCCTATATGTATATTGTATTGTAAACAATGTATGAGGTGAATGAATATAGAATATGTTGGTTTTCCTGGTTTGGGTTTCCAAGGGAAAAATCTCTGTGTAATGTGTGTATTTTTCATTGTATCTTTTTTGTTCTTTTATTGAAAATTTGTTTGCAGTAAAATATTGTACAAGGTCAAAATCTACACCCTTTCTTTTTCCTTGACTATTGTGAAGTATTCTATCCTTATTCTATCATCCAAATGAATTTATTAATAGTGTTTTTGTGCCTTCTTGCCTTTCATTTCTTGTAAAAGTAGGATGCATTCTTGTCACTTGAATGTAACCATAGACTATGGGATTTTAATCATCATTCTTCCTCCTCCTTTCCAAATTCCACATGAATTTTCTAGTAAATATTTCTCTCTTCCTATATCATTTGTTCTTATACCTCTTCCCATTCAATATTTTTTGATGATCTTCTAGTCATTTTTTATATTTCTTTCTCTCTTGATATGGAGGAACATAAACCAACTTAACCCATTTCTTCAAAACTTTGTTGATTGCCCTTAACTTGGATTCCTATATATAGGATGGAGATCTAGAAGTTGGCTACCTCCAATTCTCTACAACTATCTACAACACTTCCTCATTCTTAATCCAAATCAGATTGAATCTGAATAGAATAGGACCAAAGTTTTGTAGTGGCCCAAATGATAGAACTATGGGCTTATTATTTGAGGATCTAGAAGGGGCTATATTGGAATAAATAAGGTGATCTCCTAAAAATAAGTCACTATGGATTATAAACCTATCCAAATAGACCCCAATGTGTTTAGTGCCTACCCACTTATTATTCCAAGCACACTTCCCTTTTGTCGGATTTACATCCACTAAGTCCTCGTTTGACAATGTAATATCATCCATTCTTTCCCTCATGGGAAATCAAACTACACTATGTCCTATTTTTTCCTTACTTCATATGACTATATTAAAATTTCCTGCAACTATACTACAATAAAAAAAAAAAAATTCTTTGTAGGCCTACAAGATTTCCCAACAACCAATATTTTATAGATATCTTATAGGCATATAAAAATTAAAAATAATGTAACACATGCCCGTTTCATTATCCAAAAGATGAGTCATTATCCAATGTTGTGAACATAAAGAAGATTCCACCATTACCTTAGAATGATCCCACATAGTATAGATCCCACTAGATGCTCTTCTTGATTTTATTCCAATTCCTTCATTGTTTCTCCAATTCTTTTTCCCAACATACAAAGATTCTTTTTCATCCATATTTGTCTCT
>SNQJ01S0062372.1:48776-81709 GCA_010110895.2 Picea sitchensis
AGTCGCGATAGGGCGAAGGCGTGATAGAGCGGAAAACCCTGACAGGTAAAATTCAGCGAGTTGACCAGCCATCGGGTCTCGGGGATTCAAGAGTCCCACAATTGAACGAGCACTCGCGAAGGCGTGAGAGCCGATCCTCCAAAGGGAAGAAGAGAGGGTCACAGCTGAGAGAATCTGTGGGGTGCAGATTTTCCCAAATTGAAATAGAAGAGTGGTTCAGCTCTTCGGGCCGAGGAAAGAGAGGATCCTAGTGAGAGCGATCGTGCTCTGAGGGGTGAGGTTGCGTCAGAGTGGTATCAGAGCGGGAAGAATCTTTGTTTTCCGTAACAGAGAGAGACAGGATTCATCATGCCGCCCAGGAGAGAAAGGCAATCACCTAGTCCAGAGGACAGGGATGTGCGAAGAAGAGGTAGGCCGACAGGAAATCCAGAAATGGAGAGGCAGATGAGAGATCTTCGAGCAAGACTCGAGGAGATGGAAACATCTCAAAGACGCACAACTGGTGCAAAGGATCTAAGTGATTCCGAGGATGAAGTCGAGGCTCAACGCGAGGAAGAAGTTGCTACCGAGGATGCATCAACTGAGTGGTTGATTAAAGCCATCGCCAGGATGGGCGTGAAGGCGAAAATGGAAATTCCAGTATACGAAGGGAATCTAGATGCAGAAGAGTTACTGGATTGGATCTGAGCTCTTGACACCTACTTCAACTATGAGGATATCGAAGAGGATAGAAAGGTTAGACATGTTGTCACCCGATTGAAGGGACATGCAACATTATGGTGGGACGAGCTTCAAGCAGATAGACGTTCCAAAGGCAGGCAAAAGATCAAAAGCTGGGATCGAATGATTGCAAAGATGAAAGAAAAATTCATCCCAAGAAATTACCAAATTACACTGTTCAGGAGAATGCAGAACCTGAGGCAGAAGCCGATGACAGTGAAAGAATACACCGAGGAATTATATCGACTGAACATCAGAGCAGGTCATCGGGAGAGCGATGATGAGAAGGTTGCCAGATATCTGAATGGTCTGAGATACGACATTCAGGATGAATTAAGCATGGTTACCATCAGAACGGTGGAGGATGCTTATCAAATGGCTCTGAAAGCCGAGGAGAAGCTGAGCCGTAAGCAAGGTCAGTGAGGGCAAGGCAGAAGCCAGCCCAGAGGAAAGGCAGTTGCCCAAGAGAAATACCAAAATACCAAGGAGGAATGGAAGAAACCTCAGGGTAATATTGAGAGAGGTGGAACCTCATAGAGAGGGCCACATGTTGAACAAAGAGGGAAACATACAGAGCAGAGCGGAGGATATGCTGATGGAAATACTTTTCCTCGTACTAGAGGTAGAGGAAGAGGCCAAGGTGGAGTTATTACATGCTTCACATGTGGAAAGAATGGGCACATGTCATTTGAGTGTCCAGAGAAAAAGAAGGACGTTGGAGAATCTCACATCACTGAAGCGCAGAGGCGTGATGTTGAGACTGAAGAAAAAGAGGGTGGAAGGTCGCTAATGATGCGTAAAGTTCTCTTAACACCTGGGAAGGAGGTGGAGGACTCAACTCAGAGGACCAGACTATTCAGGACAACTTGCAAAACCAAGGACTGGAAGTGCAAGGTTATTGTTGACAGTGGTAGCACAGACAATCTCGTTTCGACCGAGATGGTGGAAAAGTTAGAGCTGGAGACAACTGATCACCTGAGTCCATACAAAGTTTCATGGCTACAGAAGGGACATCAGGTGAGTGTCACTAAACAATGTTTAGTTGAATTCAAGATAGGGGGATATAATGATAAGGTCTTATGCGATGTCATTCCCATGGATGTGTGTCATTTATTGCTGGGTAGACCATGGCAATATGACCAAAATGTGGTTCATGATGGGAGGATGAACACATATACCCTGGAGAAGGATGGGAGGACACACAGGTTGCTTCTGATAAAGGATAAGGAGGTGAAACCGGAAGTAAGCAACACAATACTTCTCATGAGTGGGAAGGAGATTCTTACAGAGATGGAGAAGAAGGAAGATCCACAATTCTTTGTGGTCAGGAAATCGAGGATTGTTCTGACTAGCACAAGAGTGGATGATTTACCGGATGAGATTCAGGAACTGCTGGAGGAGTTCGCTGATATCATAGTGGACGAATTACCTCGTTCGTTGCCACCGATGAGAAGTGTGAGTCACCACATAGATCTCATACCAGGAGCCAGTTTGTTGAACAAAGCTGCGTACCGGTTGACGCCGCAAGAAAATGAGGAGGTAAAGAACCAGGTCCAGGATTTGTTGGACAAAGGATTAGTCAGAGAAAGTCTGATTCCATGTGTCATTCCAACAGTGCTTAGTCCGAAGAAGGATGGGGGTTGGAGAATGTGCACTGATTCAAGAGCAATCAATAAAATTACTATCAGGTATAGATTCCCATTGCCAAGAATGGATGATCTGATGGATTGCTTAAGTGGGGCAAATTATTTTTCAAAGATTGATTTGAAGAGTGGATATCATCAGATTCGCATGAGGGAAGGTGATGAGTGGAAGACAACATTCAAGACAAACGAGGGTTTGTATGAATGGCTAGTCATGTCGTTTGGCTTGACAAACGCGCCGAGCACATTCATGAGGCCGATGAATGAAGTCCTGAGGGATTTCATCGGGAAATTTGTCGTCGTATATCTAGATGACATACTGATTTTCAGTAAGACAAAGGCTGAACACTTGAAGCACTTGGCCATTGTGATGAGAAAACTACAGCAGGAGAAGCTGTTGATTAATATGAAGAAGTCCTCATTTATGAAGACAGAGCTCATTTACTTGGGTTTTGTTATTTCGGCAAATGAGTTGAAGATGGATCCGGATAAGGTGGAAGTGATTAAGAATTGGCCATCACCGAGAAATATTTTTGAGGTGAGAAGTTTTCATGGTTTGGCTAGTTTCTACCGAAAATTCATCAGGAATTTCAGTGGAATTAGCGTAGTGATGATGGACACAGTGAAGAAGCGACATAAGTCTTTTCATTGGACAACAGAGGCTGAGAAGAGCTTCAATCTATTGAAGCGAAAGATCATAGAGCAACCAGTGTTGGTGTTGCTAGATTTTCAGAAGACATTTCAGGTGAAATGTGATGCAAGTGGCTTTGCCATAGGAGCGGTCTTGAGCCAAGAGGACAGACCAGTTGCATATTTCAGCGAAAAGCTGGATGAAGCAAAGCTGAAATACTCCACATATGATAAGGAATTTTATGCTATCATACATGCGTTGAAGAAGTGGAGGCATTACTTGATCCCAAAGGAATTTGTACTGTACAATGATAATCATGCATTGCAGTTTGTGAGTCAACAGGAGAAGTTGAATCAGAAACATGCAAAATGGGTAGAGTATATGCAGAATTTTACATTTGTAATTAAACACATTTCATGTACTGCTAACAAAGTGGTTGATGCTTTGAGCAGGAAATGTTTGTTGCTGCAGGAGTTCCAAGTCAAGACATTGGGTTTTGAAAACCTGAGAGACATGTATGAAGGTGATGCAGATTTCGGAGAAGAGTATGAAGCAGCTGAGAATCCAGTTCTCAGAGATCGAAGTCCTTGGATAGATTATATGATCTAGGATGGATTGCTGTTCAGAGGCAATCAACTGTGTATTTCGAATTTCTCCATGAGGGAGAACTTGTTGAAAGAAAAGCACAGTGGTGGATTGGTAGGACACTTTGGCCATGACAAAACATTCGCCAAGCTGAGCGAATCATATTTTTGGCCAGGCATGCGAGCTGATGTCAAAAGGTTTGTTGACAGGTGTCGAATTTGTCAGCATTCGAAAGGGAGAAAGCAGAATGCAGGTTTTTATCAGCCATTGCCCATACCAGAGAGGCCATGGAAGGCAATAAGATATTAGGTTTGTCGAGGACGCAGAGAGGGGTTCATTCCATATTTGTGGTGGTAGATAGGTTTTCAAAGATGGCACATTTTATCCCATGCCAGAAGACCAGCGATGCGATTCACATCGCGAAATTGTTTTTCAAGGAGATCGTTAGACTCCATGGATTGCCGAGAAGCATAGTATCAGACAGAGACACGAAATTCATAGGGCATTTTTGGAGGACCTTATGGAAGAAGCTAGGAACTAACTTGGCATTTAGTTCTCCTTATCATCCACAGACAAACGGACAAATAGAGGTAGTCAACAGAAGTCTGGGAGATCTATTAAGAAGCTTGGTGACAGAGCACCATAGTAGCTGGGAAAACATATTGCCACAGGCAGAGTTCACATACAACGATTCAGTGAATCAGAGCACATGGAAGAGTCCATTTCAGATTATGTATGGGACACAACCGAGAGGAGTTTCTGAACTCAGGGAGTCAAAACAGACTGCTACTAGCAGTGCTAGTGCAGAAGAGTTTGTTGAGGCAATGAAAGAACTTCACAGTAAGGTGAAGCAGTGACTGATTGATTCAAATCAGGAGTATAAGCGCAAAGCAGATCAGCATCAGAGACAACTTCAGTTTGAAGTTGGTGATCTAGTTCTGGCACACTTGAGGAAAGAAAGGTTCCCGAGAGGAACATACAATAAACTAAAGATGAAGAAAATCTGGCCATGCAAGGTCCTGAAGAAATTTGGAGAGAACGCTTATGAGATTGAGTTGTCGGATGGCATCGGGATATCTCCGATATTTAATGTTTTAGATTTATACCCATACAAGGCTGGAGAAACAGAAGCTGGAACTGAGGAACCCGTGATCCAATGGATGAAACAATTACTAGTTGCAAAGAAGCCACAGATGGAGTGCATACTGGACAAGAGAGTGGGTAAGAGGACCAGGCGAAAGGAATACTTTGAGTATCTGATCAAGTGGAAGAATCACCCAGTGGAATATGCCAGCTGGGAGAGAAAATCAATGATACAGAAACATGGACAGACCGTGCAGGAGCTCATGGACAGGATCCCATGAAAATTTTCAAGCCGAGGAGTATGATGCAGGAGCATCGCCAACACATCAAGCGAGTCAGCGTGGAGTGGAAGACAGCTAGATAAGCCAACACTAATTTTGAAATACTTTGGGATTTTTGTGTGATCTTAAATGATTCATTTAAGAGATGGCGCACTTGTATTGTAAATGGACCTTGAGCGGATAGCTCTCGTCCTTAGGTAGATAGACGACATTTATTTTAGTTAATGCTGGTAGATAGGAATTTAATTCTAGATTTGATAGCCTAGAGTTTGAGAGGGAAAATGGATATAGACACCCTCATTGTATCATTTTATTATTATTCATTCAGGAGAAAGAAGAGAGGAGCAACAAAGAATTGTATGAAGAACACCCATGTATATATATTGAGTTAATAGAATGAAGCTTTGATCCAATCTCATGGTCCGTGTTATTTTCTCTGTGTATTGATGTTTTGCTCATGAATGTTTTCTTCCTGTCATACATTTGCTTTTATATGCTGTGTATGTGATTTCATGGTTAAATTGAAGTCTGAGAGGGTGAGCGAATGAGTTTCAATTGTTTCTCTAAGTGATCCAGAGGATTCCTGCAAGGAGTGCAGTCGAATTGTCCGCAAGGAGTGCGTTGACAGAAGGATTCTCTTAGAGATAACTTTTGTTCTTACTTCCTCGTGAGTGCATATAGGCACAGTGCCGTGCAAGGAGTGCGCAGGCCAAGTGAGGTCTCAGAGTTGCGATTCTGAGAAAAACTTTGATAGACTGCTGCTGCAGGAGTGTGCAGGGTCGAAATACTTCAACACTTAGACATTGTTGAAGATTTGCCGCAAGGAATGCATGCAAGAAGTTCTCAAAAGGACTTGAGAAGTTGAGAACAAGCTCAGGAGGAGTTGGCCTTCGAACTTATTGAAGGATAAGTGCAGAGAAGTTGTCATTGAACGATCGAGGGAAGCGTCACAGGTTGGCGAGTGGACAACGAGTCTCGTGAAGAGACATTTCTTCCTTTTCGTGGGTTTTCATAAGGAAGACGGACGGACGAAATCATCCGGGAAGATTTCGCGAAGTTCCGTGGGCCCTTGGATCTTGCGGAGGTGAAAGGAGGTGACGGAGGAACCGTCAGAAGGTTCTAATCTCAGGAGGAGCATAGCGTTGGTACAAGTCGGCCAGGGCCGTTGTATTACTCGGGAGATCGCCTATCGGGATCTCGTGAGAAAAGAATCGAAGCGTTGACAACGGGGGTCGCGAAGTCGTGAGGCACGATATCCCGAAAGTGACGAAAGTCGCAGGGGTCACTGGAGTGGGTGCAAGACAGGTGGAGGAGATCGGAGATCTCGCGAGCTCGGGACTCGCAAGTTAAAAGTCTATAGATTGGAAGGTTCAAGTCGCGAGGCGCGAGATAGCGAAAGAGCGACAGGAGAATATCGGAGTCTCGTCACATCGGGACTTGGAAAGCGGAGACATCAGTGTTGAAGGTCGTGAGTAGCGAAGGAGCGAGGGCGCGAAGTCGCGAACGCGCGATAAGGTTGTATCGACGTTTCGACGCTTCGAGTATCGGAAGACGGAAATCCGAGCGCTTGGTGTTGCGAGTGACGAAGTCGCGATAGGGCGAAGGCGGGATAGAGCGGAAAACCCCGACAGGTAAAAGTCAGCGAGTTGACCAGCCATCGGGTCTCGGGGATTCGAGAGTCCCACAATTAAACGAGCACTCGCGAAGGCGCGAGCGCTGATCCTCCAAAGTGAAGAAGAGAGTGTCGCAACCGAGAGAAACTGTGGGGTGCAGATTTCCTGAAAGGGAAATAGAAGAGTGGTTCAACTCTTCGGGCCGAGGAAAGAGAAGATCCTGGTGAGAGCGATCGTGCTCCGAGGGGTGCGGTTGCGTCAGAACCAAAGATAAATTTACTCAAAGAATTGATGCCCCTATCATCCTTCCTCTGGTTATAACAATCATCTCTTCTTGAGCCATGATCATGCACTCAACCTGATCATCCACCACCTTGATGATTTTGGTTGGTGTGCGTTCCATTCATGTCATGTGATAAACTTGAATTTGATTGCCATTACTTTGCGGCATCATCCTTCCATCATGTTCATACCTTCAGTACGCCTTGGTTTGAATCCCTTCCATCATCATTGCAAGGGGGTAGATGATGGTGTACCACCTTCTACCATCTCTCCATGCAACCCATTAACTACAACCATCATCTGAGGTCGTATTCTCTTGAAGTTAAATGAATTAGCAACTCGACTCACCACGTATGAGGCCTAAGCCTCCTATAATACCCCATCCTTAAAAAAAATTATGTTTTAATTTAATTTAATTTATTAACATCACAAATTTTCATTTCACATAATACATTTCAAGAATTATTTATAATCTTAAACAATTTTTTTACATTTTTCTTATTATTGATCTAAATGAGGAAGAGATAATGTATCAAAAATGTTAGAATAGGATAAAAATGTTAAAATAGGATAATTGATTAACATAAGTTTTCGCTACGTTATTATATAAAACATGGTACTAAACCTTAAAAGAGGATGAGTGTTGATTAACATGGATGCCTTTAGCATGAACTTACATATAATTGGACCCATAGCTCGCTGCTTCAATAGGTCATACTTCTCTACACCAAGCTCAAATAAAAAATTAAGTTTACCTAGAGGTGTACTCTGGGTCAACTCTTAGAATTTGAGATTGTGATTTCCATTGTAAATTGTTAAATTTATACTTTTAAGCTTTTTATTAAAGTAGGTTTTCGAAAAAAATATTATTTTATTAAATTTTGATCAATATTTTAATTTATTAATTTATTATTATTTTTAAGAATTTAAGTTTTTAATAAATTTCAGAAAGTTAATGTTTTTTTAAATTAATTTTTTTTAATAAAATACACAAATTTTTAATATTTAAAAGTTTTTCAGTTTTTATGACTTTAAATAAATCACTTTAAAATAAAAAGTATTAATGTTTAAAATGGAAAATATAGAGTGTTTTAATCAACACAAAAACAAATGTTTTTTTTTTATTAATTTTTTTAATAAAAAAAAAATAGATTTAAAAGTTTTCAAGTTTTTACGACTTTAAATAGATCACTCTAAAATAAAAAGTATTAAGGTTTAAAATGACAATCTTATTGCTATTTACTTTAATGAGATTTTTAATGATTATATTCATAAATATATTGCCTTCTTCCAAGGTTTCAATATTAGGTAATATATCTACATCTATAGGGATGAGGAATTGTAAACCATACCGTCAAAACTCTTGTAGAGTATTATAATTTGAAAAGTGTTAAATAATCAATATTGTTTTAAAGTAATGGAAATTAATAAATTATTAAATTGAATGAAATTAGGTTTGTAAACAAATAAATAAAGTGGTAGAGTATATTCAATAGTTCACAAGTTATATATATTAATAGTTTATGAATTAAGATTGAAATATCTAAAAATATATCGAAGGAGTATTTTATAATTATAAATGAGAAAGTGTTAAAAGAATATATATTTTTTTAAATTATGGAAATTAATAATTTATTAAATTAGTTCAAGTTAGGTTTGTGAACAAATCAATCTTTAGAGTATATCCAAAACTTCACAAGTTAGATATATCAATAGTTTAGGACTTAGAACTAAAATATTCAAAAATATATTAATGAAAAATGTGTCATTTATAAAGACAACTACCCTTCAATACTTTACAAGTTAGATATATCAATAGCTTATGACTTAGAACTAAAACATCTAAAAATATACCAATTAAAAGTATCTTACTTATAAACACAACCACCCTCTTACCTTAATAAAAGTGTCCCGCCTATAAAAAAAAAAAACTACCCTCCTAACCTTAATAGGATGAACCAAAAATCTTATTTAAAATTAAACTCAAATAATAATAAAAAACAAATACATCTACCATTGAAATTACACTTTTAATACATTATTTAAATGTTTTTATCAAACATGCACCTAAGAATATATGAAAAGGTTAAGTGATACATAACTATTATAAAGGAGGTAACTTCTCAAATGTTGGATAAGTGATACATAACTATTATAAAGGAGGTACCTTCTCAAATGTTGCGATGTTAATGACTTTGAGTATGAGGTTGTTTGTCTAGTATGGATGAGGTTGACCATATTGAAATATATGCATTATTTTTATAGATGGGGTTGTTTGTCTCGTATGGATAATACAAGAATAATGTTTAATTTAACGTTTTTTCTTTTTTAAATAATAATAATAATATAATATACATGTATTGTATTCTAAAATAATAGCAATAATATATACAATGGTATGATAAGATAAATTGGAATATATATATATATATACTACTATACCATATATATATATATATATATATATATATATATATATATATATATATATTTTATCAATATTTATTTTTTCTATAATTTTTTTTTTAATATTTATAAATTTTCAACTATGACAATTGTTTTTATAAAAAGAGATACTAAAAAAATTTACACTTCATTAAATTATTATATATAATACATATAACACAAGTCTCAAAACATCCTCTTTCACTTCAACATGATTATCTTTCTCAACCATTTAAATGGGTTAATTGTTTTTTCATTTCAAATTGTATTGTTATAAAAAGTGACACATTTACCTAATGTCATGTTTTATCATTTATTAATATTATAAAGGTGACACATTTACCTAATGGTATTTAATGTTTGTCATTTATTAATGTTAAAAACTTGACATGCTTACTTAATCTCATTTAATGTTTATCATTTTCTAATGTTTTTTTTTTAAAGCTTGATTTATGGATTGTTTATATTCAACTTGGCCTTAATGCCGAAAATCTGATTACATTGATGGATTCTTTGTCGTGATGCCTCTCACTACTAAGGATGAGAGTGCAACTGGAGCTGGAAGATTTCTTCCTTGATAAGGAATCCAAAGACTTGATTTCAGTGATTTTCCCCACTTGGAGATACAAACAAATTTGTCTAAAAGTAAGCAGTAAAACATGGCAGCAATCAGCTTATGGAATGGGTTCCCATGATTCTTATTCGTCTTTCATCTTGATCCCGACAGAGAGGAGGGATGCTTTGTTGGCTTCGATGTATGCCTCTTTGTTATGAGTTCTCAGCACATGATAGTACTTCAAATTCTGGACGAGTTTTCCAAGCCTTTGATTCTAATTATCAACCTTGATAAATTGAATCAAGTTGGGGGAATTTGAAATAATCGTTTATTGTAATTCTTGGAGTCACCTATAACATTGGCTTGTTTTATGTTTAAGTCTTTGAGGGTCTTGAGACCTTGGAAGAGAGCCAAGGCCTCAACCTGATTGCTGGAAGAATATCCTAGTCCCCAAGCATAGGAGTGGATTTTAACCCCATAAGGATTTACAACAACACCTCCTGCACCATCTTTTCCCGGATTGCCCTTTGCTGCCCATCAAGGGGAATGTCTTGCTAGATTTGATCCATTCTTGAAAATTCGGTTTCGATTTCCTAATTGCCTCTCTTTAATAGTAGGGGCTTTTCTGACTACTGGGGGAAATGAATATCTAGAGTTGATCCCCAAGCGATATCCTATTGGTTGAGGTTGGGGTCGTCTTTTATATCAATCAAGCATTCCTTGATTTGGCCTTTAATCTTGATTTCTAAGTCCTTGGGATTCTGCTTTATATTTATGAAGACTCTTAGGTTCGCGTTCTAGCCATATCTGCCAGTAGATAACCTTTGGGAGGACAGCCCATATCACTTTGATTATCTAGTTTTTAGGGGGAGGGCCAGGATATCTTATTGCCCATTTAGAGAAGAGATCGGTAGTGGAGCAAGGAAGCATGAAATTAGGATCCAAATCTTGCACAAAGGAAGACCAAATCTGCTTGGAGAAGTTGCAATCTAGAATTAGGTGGACTGTTGTCTCTGCATTTTTCATTGCACAATGAGCTTGAGATGGAGGGGCCATTAGAAACCTTTCTTACGCAAATAATCATGGATTAAAGATTTTTCCGTGGCGGACTAGCCGGGCAAAAGTCCACTTTGGGCCATGAGGGAAAACGCCAGACCCCTTTCCAAGGAGGGTGGAGTGCGGCGTAAAACCTCGTTGACTTAAATTACCCCAGAGAGGCGGTGTAGCCTTTGGCATTCGGCCCCCAACCTTTCCTGTCTTTTTCCTTGTGTGCGTGGGCGCCAAACCGTGTAGAAGCTCGAGCAAAGTGGTCCATTCGGTGGTCAGATGATCCGACACTTCAATGGGTTTCCAACCTGCCCATTCTGAGTTTTTCCAGCATGAGATATCCCACAACGAACGCAGACCCTCTCTGTCCATCCAACAACGCCAATGATGCGATGGAAGCTCTATCTTCTATGGATCCTTATTCATGATTTTATCTGTCCAAATGTTGATTTTTTCCCATTACCTGGGATCCAGTAGGAATGCGCAGTAATAAGAGGGGCGACCTTAGCATAGAGATTGAGAAAAGCCAAATTAGGCATTAGTGCCACATTTTCTAGACAACTGGAACGGGGTCCTCTGAAATATTTTTCAGAGAGCCAATTGGGCCCAGCCAGGCTTGGGTGCAATAATCTTCCAAATGATCTTTGCCGCCATTGCCACATTCTGATGGCAGAGGTTTTTGAAGTTTAGACTACCCTCGCACACCGGCTTGGTGATGATTTCCCAACTGATAAGGGGGGATCTTGTTTTTGTTCTGTTTTCCTCCCTTCCAGAGGAACCTCTGAATGTACTCTTCCATTTTTCTTAAAATGCTTGCCGGAGTGAGAAATCCAGCGAATTGGAATAAAGGTAGACTGGAAAGCACATATTTTATTAGGACTGATTTACCTGTAGAATTAAGCCAGGAGTAACCCAGGCTTGAATCTTTGACTTGAATTTTTCGAGCTGAAAGCCAGGAGTAACCCCAGGCTTGAATCTTTGACTTGAATTTTTCCAGCTGAGGGAGCCAGTCTTTGCTGGCAGGTCTCTTAAGAGTTACAGGGAGGCCCAAATATTTAAAAGAGGACCAAGAAGAAGAGGCTGCAAACCCCAAACATCTAGAAATGGCAGAAAGCAGCAAGGGCGTAATATTCCAGCTGTAGATGTGACTTTTGCTCTTGTTCATCATTTTCTAATGTTACCTAAGTTGTAGATGTATTTTATTATTCTCATTGTAATAATGGAAACTCAATTTTTTTTTTTTTTTCATTTCAGATTACCCAGATTGTTGTAATTTTGAAAACAAAAAATAGTAGATGGAGGTCCAAATTTACCTTACCCCCCAAAAATAATCCCCAAAAAACAAACTCACTGAAAATGTTGAGTTTGCAAACTTATTCACTCAATCCTTTAGAATATAGTAAGAGTTGCACATCAAAGATGGGATAAGTTAATAAGTGGTAAACTCAACCCTTTTAAAATATAACTTCTTACAACATCATATATCTATGTCAAAAAATATAATACTTATAACAGATGATAATGATAATGTTATATGTTAACCTAATATAAATAGAAAGATAAATAAAAAACTTCTCTCTAATATATCAAATTTATTCTTAAAAAACACCAATACTTATAATAAATGATAATAAAAATAATATACTACTTGTAAATACAAATGAAAAAACAATATCCCTATATACACCAAATCTAAACTAAATATCTCTCATTTTATTTTATTTTATTATATATATATATAATAATAATAAAAACTATATTTTTGCATATTAAATATTTGCATAAGTTTTTAGTTTTACCTTTTAAATATCCAATATTAACATGGATTTAGACTTATTCATATTGTAATGAGTCCACTATTCCAGTTAGTATTGAATTATGATGATACAATAAGATATATTGTAATTAAATATTTAATATAATATTATTTTTTAATAATCATAAATTTATAATAAATATTTAAATATATAAAAATAAATAAAAAAATACAAATATAATTATTTTAGAAATTAAAAAATATGGGATGAATATGAATTTATGTATATTTGATGATGGTGATGATGGTTAAGATCCATTGAAATCAATAAGAAAGATAAAAGATCACTTAAACCTTTTTAAATTGTTATTTAGATACAATTTTTTTTAGAAAAAGCATTCCAAAATCACTATAGTTTTGATGTGATATATATATATATATATAATAATAATAATATTGATGTGATATACACACATACACACAGACACACACATATATATAATAATAATAATAATAATAATAATAATAATAATAATAATAATAAGTGATTTGACTAATAAAGTCTACGGAGGTATACATACCCTACCCTTTTCTGGATTTGAACTTGTGAACTCTTAAGATGAAACACATGTTCTTAACCATTAGACCCACTCAATTTTTTTTTCAATTTAATTTATTAATATTACAAATTTATATCATTCACTACTATTAATACAATAATAAAAAATTATTTATAGTCTTAAAGATAGTTTTACAATCCGAGTGGGTTTAATGGTTAAGAACACGTGTTTCCTTCTTAGAGGTGGAGGTTAGTTAAGAACATGTGTTTCCTTCTTAGAGGTGGAGGTTCAAATCCATAAGGTACTTCTGTAAACTTAGTACTCAAATCTTTACTTGAAAGAGATCCCTTATCTTGTCCCACAAACAAGAGAATCTCATACACCAATTTGATGTCTAACTTAACCATAACTTTAAAAACATATTTATTTGATTATTAATTTAAATAAAAAAAAAAAAAATATTTCACTATATTATTAAAATACTAAAGGTTAAAATATGATGAATATCTATTAACATGTTTATCACAAACTTATCAGAATTGGACTCACAATTCTCTTCTTCAATAAATCGTGCTTCTCTACACCAAGCTCCAATAAAAATTAAATCTATCTACAATGCCACTTGGTTATCTATTAGAATGACAATAGCTCCAATAAAAATTAAATCTACCTACAATGCCACTTGGTTATTTATTAGAATTTGACAATGTTACTTGAATGGTTGAAGTTATACTTTTTAATTTTTTATTAAAATATAGTTGATATAAAAATGAATATTTTTTAAATTTTAATTAAAATTTAAGTTTATTATTTTTTCCATAAATTTAGTATTTTAATAAATTTTAAAAATATCAATTTTAATTTTAATAAAAAAGGATTTTCTTAATTAAATATAAAATTATTATTATTAATGATGATGATGATGATTAATGTTCACTAAGACTGAATTAATTTATACGTAAATGATTATTTGTTATTTTTTAAAATTTTGTTTTTCACTAAAAAAACATTTTTATTAATTTAATTTAATAATAATAATTTTATAATTTAATACAAAATTATTATTATTATTATTATTATTATTAATTATTCCTATTGTAATTTAATACAAAGTTATTATTATTATTATTAATTATCTTTTTTAATAAATTTGTGAAGTTCTTAAATTTTTTTAAGCAAACAACTAAAAACAACTAAAAAGAAAGTATTAAACAAAAAAATATCAATTTTAATAAAAAAGCGTTTTCTTAATCAAATACAAAGCTATTATTATTATTTTAATTATCCTTTTTAATAAAAGCATCAAGTTTTAAGTAAACAACTAAAACATAAAGTATTAAACAAATAAAAAAGAAAAATAAAGTATTAATGCTTAAAATTGTAATGTTATCGCTATTTACTATAATGAAATATTTTAATAATTATGTTCATAAACATATACATATATCCTTGAGATTTGTAAGGTTTTAATATTAAGTAATATATCTAAAGAAATATTAATATTTAAAATTATGATGATAAGCAAAATTGCAAGGATAAGTTAGAAGATGGTGTAGAAAATGCATATTGTTTTGAATATGATTAATATAGTTATTATTATTCTTCTTTACGTCAATGATATATATTTTTTTTCAATAAAGGAAAAAAGTTTATATTTTTTTTTTTTTTTTAAAAAGGTAGACCTTGCTATATTATAGAGGCAAAAAATTTTTGCAAAATGTACAGAGAAGTATGCCTGGAATTACCAAAAATGCTGCCGCTAATCGGAAACCAGCATAGGTAAAACAGAGTAGCATGATAAAATGTAAAACCAAGTAGCAAAATAGAACTTAAACATTGTTGCATCTGTCCTGCCCGAAGGAAACCAGGACAGATGCCTTCAGTCCAAATATACATAAAACAGTAACAAAGTAAACTAGGAACCAAGAGCATAAAAACCTATGTGCCAGGTGGTATGTCGTCCTCGTCCTTCTGCCACATGAACCCAGCCGGGATGGCGAAAGCTTGCGCGCAGAGGGGGCATTTCTGCTTAGCTGGCGCGTTGGAGAAAGCGTCAAGGAGCATGTCCATGCTCTGTCCCATGGTGCACACTCGGAGCTCCAAATCAGACAAGTGGCCACGAAGGTCAAACACAAGAGCCAGGTGCTCATTCCGGAGAAGAGAACCATGCAAGCTGCCACTCGGATCCACCGTGCCCGTCGCCGCTTCCACACCAACTTTGCACTCTCGCTGCTCCCTAGCCACCGCTGAGCCCACCACTCCAGCTTCCTTCGCTTGAGAATCATGGCTGCTAACATTGTCATCACCAGGCCATGGAATTTCTTCCACGATACAGCCGGGGATGTAGTCGTCCTGAACCGGAGTGGGGGTACACTTCTCCTGAAGAGTCGCCTCAGTCCTTTCCACGAGCGTCAAGTCCTCCATGGTCGGGTCTTCCACCACAACGCAGGGTGGAAAAACCTCCTCCAAGCCAGCATCCTGCTCGTCTCTGCTGCAACCGGCGCGTGGTTCGGCTATGGTGGCGAGGAGCGCCCGCTTCTCTTCCTTTGTTCTTTTCCTGAGGATGGAGGTCGCCAGAGCCAAGGCCCGCTCCAGCTTCTCTCTCCGACGCCTTTAAGCTTTGCGAGCATCCCATGCCGCGCCACGGCGCGGTCTGCCTCTTTTCCTAGCCATGGGGAGCGAGTGGAGCGAGTACCGTAGAAGACAGGTGAGCCAAGACACAATTGAATTTATTTGCAAGGCGCAGGCAGGCTTAACCTGCTTTGAATCAAACGTAAAAGGGCCCACCGAAAATGCTGAGAGTCTGAGCACGAAAGGAGCTGAGCTGCACCATAGCAATCCAGCAAGAATTGGAGCCGAGGCAGGTGCAACCCTGCTCTGTCCTGTCGTGAAAGAATTCATATAACCAAAAGCCGAAACCATTTGCCAACACTTAACCTCTCCCGTCCCGAGTGCGCTGTAAATGAACGTGCGAGGGGGGCGTACCATCAACTTAAGTCTGCTGCAGAGGTCGTCCCCCATCGTTAATATTGGCTTGTGGGTGGTGGCCCTCGGCATTTAAGCCTAGGCCGAGTGCGCCTCCAGCTGTCTCCACATGGCCGCGTGGCACCCCATCCGGGGGGAAAAAAGCTTATATTAGTAAATATAAAATTTCTGAATTAAATTTACATATATATGGTAAGGATTTGTTATGATTTTGTTAAGCAACTAAGGATCCTTAATAATTGTTGCTCTAGTACAAGCATGACTGTGAATACTAACAAAACAAAGGTTATGATAATTAAATCCAAAAAGATCGCTTACAATACTTTCATATACTACAACAATCAAAATTGATATTCATCACAAGCTCAATTGGAACTATAGCATTGAGAAAAAGATAAATGGATGGTGGAAATCTTATTATACACTTGAAAACAATTGCAAATTAGTAGACTTTTGGCCATTGGATAAGGAAAAACTCCTCTTTGATACTCTCAATACTCTTGTTGTCTTATATGGAATAAAGAATTATAGAACAAACGAAAATTAAGATACTACAAGGAGGTCATTGACCCTAATCTAGAAGATCAAAAGTATCTATTGGTTTTGACTAGTGTGAAGAAGAAAATCAACATTGCTAAAATAAGAACAAACTCTCATGAACTGCATAGTGAGATTGAGCATTGAACAATTTCGAAAACATCATGGGACAAAATAATGTGTCATCTTTGTGACACTAAGAGGGTTGAATATGAAAAACACTTTCTCTTAGAGTGCCTTGCTTATACCCAAATTAGATCACAATTCCAAAATATTTTTCACAATATCGACCTCTTTAACTTTCTAAGTCATCAAAACTATAGTGATATTGGAATTCTTATCTTAATTCCTTTCAAGAACAAAAACAAAATTCTAAAGAAATCCAGGTAATCTCTTACCTTTCGTAAGGTTGATAGACTAGTTTTGGTTTCAGCGGACATTAATCATCATCGTCGTCACTATAATGATATTTTTGAATAATTATGTTCATAAATATATAGTCTTGATATTTCAAAGGTTTCAATATTGGATAATATATCTACATCTACATGGATGAGGAATCATACACCACACTATTAATATTTTAGAGTATTATAATTCAGAAAGTGTTGAAGAATATATATATATATATATATATAAGTCACGAAAATCGATAACTTATTAAATTGATTTGGACTATAATTGGTAACGAACTAATCTACTCCCTCTATAATCCAAGAGTATATTCAACATTGTGCTAGCTATATTTACCAATAACATATAAGTTAACAAAGATCGAGACATGTAAAAACACAATGATCCCACTCATAAAAAAACCATTTTACCTTTGTCACAATAAACTAAATATCTTATAAAAAAAAATTAAACTTAAAAAAAGACAAACACTTACCATAAATATGTACATTTCAAAATTACAATTTTAATACATTAATTAAATGTTTTATGTAATCTGGACTTAATACAATAATTAAATGTTTTATCCGACATGGAACTAAGAATATATAAAAATAAGCTAAATATCTTATAAAAAAATTTAAAATTATAAAAACAAACACTTACCATAAATATGTACATTTCAAAATTACATTTTTAATACATTAATTGAATGTTTTATCTAATATGGACTTAATACATTAATTAAATGTTTTGAATATATGAAAAGGTTAAATGATACATGACTATTATAAAAGAGGTTTCTTCTCAAATGTTGCGATGTTAATGGCTTTGAGTATCACTATGTGTCGTGGATTTAGAGATTCACGATATTGAAATGTAAGCGTCTTTTAATTTTTATAATATGGATAATATGAAAGAATATTGTTTAATTTAAAGTTTTCTATTTCTTTACCATAAGGTTGAATTGTATCGTATTGATTACAATAATATGGAAGTATGTTGTGGGATGATAGCTAGAGGATGTTGTGGAAAACATTCTAAAAGGTTGGAAAACAAGTGCTAGATAGTGAGCTATGAGATAGATAAGACATGGTAGGAGCATAAACCAATAGAAATATAGTTGAAGTACCATTCCAAGGGAGGGATTATTTTGGCTCTTCAAGATTTTCATGGCATTTTAATATTAGACTTTTTCTTGTCGTAAAATTTCAAATCTTGTAAGTCTGCTTCATTATTATATATATACTTGTACTAACATTATCTTCTTTTTCTTTCTCTTTAGCTACCTTTATCTCTATATTCTTCTTTTTACTATAAAATTTTTAAGGGTTGCACCATTTTTTCCATATCCACAATGTTTTCATTTTTTTTTTATTTCCATTATTTAAACAAGGAGAGTTGCATAGCAACAAGTCCCTGTCTAGAAGGTAGAGGAGCTTGTTGTTTGGCTTTGATGCAACAAGGAAAGATTGCCATCTATCATTTGACCAACTTTTCATGCTTCCTAGAAATGAGACGTAGAGAATTTATAATGGATATGAATTGCACCATCAATGAGATTTTCATTGTAAAAAAAAATACAATTCACACGAAAATGTAGATTAGCCGAAGTGTCATTATGAGATTAATTCACTTTATTCTTTCAACATTTAGAGAGAAATTATGTCAGCTGGAAAATATATTATGTTATTGCTACATGTTGGTTTTTCGCTCCAAATAACATTGCAATTGTTAAACTTTTTACTGAATTTGTATTTGTTTCTTTAATAGTTGTGCAACCAATTGTTTCACTTAGTAATATAAATATGGTTTTTTATTTTTTTATTCACTATTTTTAGGGTCATCATTATTCATGAAGTTGAGTGTGTATAGATGATTGACTTTGCAAGATAAAAAAAACTGCTATGGTCCCATTCAAATCGATGAAGCAAATAGAAAATTAGTACTTCTATGGCCTCATTCAAATCAATGAAGAAAATATAAAATTACGGAGATTAGTGTTTGCTATCTTTACTCCATTCAAATCATTCAATAAAATATAAGATTCATGAGATTAGTGTTCAGTAGTTTGGATCTATGACCCCATTCAAATCAATGAAGAAAATAGAAAATTAGTGATATTGGTGTTTGCTAGCTTTACTCCATTCAAATCATTCAAGAAAATATAAGATTCATGAGATTAGTGTTCAGTAGTTTGGAAAGAAGACTCTCCTTCTATTAAAAAGAAAGAGGGCATTCTATTAGTCTCCGACCGCGAGCTAATAATAAGAATTATGTTCCTTCTTCCAATTCTGAATGCATTTTTCCCTTTTGAATTAAGTGCTATCCTCTAGTCTAATGGTTTCCCTGGAATCAATGTGCTCAAGCCAACTCTCGCTAACGCTCTTAACTCGACTGACTTTACCTTTAGATTTTAGAGTATATTTATGTATTCAGGATTTCCTTAAGATTGACTCGACCAGTAATAAGTAAAGTCTACTTTTGCAGGTTAATAACCACCATAAAAATAATCGATCAAGATAAACTAAAATTGAGGCGCTGCACTGCATGAGATTCACTCTCTATCCACATCATTTTCCCTTCCTTATCGTCTGTTTGTGTGAACAATATGAAAATGGATTGTTGGATCTAACTTTACGTTTGGATTTTCAATACATTGAAAGAAAAACTCATCAAGCTGGAAGAAAGTAGACTTGTTACTTTCCACGCGTAGGCCTCCATCCACAGTCTAGACATGTGCGTAATGTATTTCCACCTGTTCACTGATTGATATCTCTATACAACAGTTGTGTAACATGAAATTTGTCCTTGAAGAGAGGGTTCCAAGTGAGGTTTGTGCGAGCCATGACAAAATGTAGCAGACAACGCCTATTCATCAGAAAATTCCATCAGTTTATTCAGTAGCATAAGCACCCTAGGTGTAATATACCTCAAAAAATGACATGGAAAAATAAATAAATTGTGGGGTGCCAAGCTCATCTACTCTTCTACCATAAGGTGACAATCTTACACCATAATAAATTAAAACTTGAAATGAGGAAACCTCTTAAAATTCCTACCAGTTTTTCTTCAACACATATTTAGACTATATTTATTTATATAGTGGTTCTATATACATATACCTAGAACTTATAGTCCTAAGTCCCCTTGACACATAACTCCTTGTTCTGGCGTGTAAGCTTGTATCCTTTGTTGTAAAAAGGAGATATCCACTAAAGTTAATATTTGACGGGAGTTATATCCAAAACCATAGATCGTACATGGCTTAATATGAATCAATAACGTCATAGGTCATTAATTGGATTCTCCTCGTAAACACTTCGTGGTTACATTTCTTCTAAACACTAAGCTTAACATAGTTTTGGGTAAGGGATTCCCGCGTGCCAATCTTATTCGACTGAGTCTTAACTAAATACAATAGTAGTCTAACTAAGATGAACAATTAACCCCCAACTATACTCGATTAGTCGCTCCTCGAAAGAGACAACCATTAAATGTGAAATTTGGTTATTAAGGGCAAGGGATGTGCTTGTCAGAGGAGTTAAGACTCTGCTCCTATAATCTATGGAAGTCCTGTATAAGAGGTTATGGTGACCTTCCTACCTATACTTCCTCTAATCTTGTCTTGGCAAGTTTACCCTAGCACATGGCCCGACCAATTCCGTACTTCGACATTTATTCTGGTAGCTCATCCTCAACTTAGGGTTAGGCGAGCTCCTTCCTTGTCATTATGACTCTTCGAAAATCGGCTCTGCGTGTTGTTCCTTCGGTATGGGGAAACTATCATTCTAGAGGCCACTTGCCCAATAATCCGGTCGACATGATCCATCTTACTGGTAAGTTCCTATTTGGCTATCATGTCTTAAGCAGAGGAGTAAAGTTTCTCGGAGTTTTATTTCTATGAAGGTCCTTTTCATTCTGTAGATCTTGCCACAGAGTGTATTTACATTTCCCTTAACGTTAATGCTTGATATCTTTCGGGGTGAATCTTATTCTGGAATCGATCTGGGTTATTCGTGCATTTCTATTTTTGGTCTCCTCGTTTCAACTTTCCTGGAGGCTTACTAGTGTAAACTCCTAGTAAATCTCAAGTTAGGGTTACAGAATGCCCAAAAGTTGTTCTCCTTCACTCTCCCTCCTGATAGTGTAAAACAAGACCTGAGTTGGGCACGGGTGAGGTTTTGTAAGGTTTGCTGGTACATTTTGTGGTAACACTTCTTTCTTCCTTACTTTAGAGGGGTGAGTCCACCCGATGATACTATGCTCAGAACCTTACTGGTCTTGACCAAGAAAAAAAAACCTACAATAAATTATTACTTGGTATAGTTATAAAATCCGTCTAAGATGTTCACATACAGTTCCTGGACCTACCTTACCATATGCGACTTTGAGTTAATAGTTCTGTGTGTGATTTACAAGAAATGTTTTTCCTTCGTCGAAATGAAAGTCGATCAGTAGTTACCTTCATGTTGGTAATACTGTAATCTGCAAGGCGACCTCTCAGGGTCTGGATAAGACATCTTTGTACTAGCTGCTTGGTTCCTCATTATTTTTCGTAAATACGATTGTGGGGAGGTTTAAAACATGTCCTTGGCACAACTCGACTTATATCGTCTATGTATTAAGGAAACTAATACTGTCATGTATTTCACTTTGTTTAAATACATTGGTTTCTGTAACTATCTCCCTTTTGGTTTATCATCTTTATTTCGTTTAAAGTATTGGTACAAGTCACTAATGATGGGCCTTGTTGATGCGAGGTACCCATCAGGGATTTACGACACCCTCTTCCTTCGGCCCGATCGTCTATCTAGATTGCAAAGGACAAGGAAAGGATCTAAGCCTATGCATCAAAAAGATGAGTGTCTTTTCTAGAAGAAAAATAAACTATTGGTTTAACACTTGTCATACTGTCGATTTCATTATTTTTCTTCAACTAAAAGTTAATAATTTCTGGGTTTACTTTTCTTCTGCAGGACTTCAATCTACGCAAGCCCCGGATACCGGCCTTTGTCTCAAGTTAAACTCTACAGGTTCTAGGTCATACACAGGAGATCGTGGCCTCATCTAGTTTGTTATAAATGGCTCTATCATGACTTCGAAAATGTTTGTTGAATATACCCCGAGGTTGTAATTCCATTGTTGGAGTAGCATCAATACTTGCACATGTATTTATTCCGTGGTTTGATTTTAAATTGGTTCAACATATGTAATAAACTTTCTTATTTAATGATTGGCGATTCTGGTCGAAAGTATTCAGAAAGATAGGTTGAACCATAACGAGAAATTGAACACCGAATTTACTGTTTAGATATGAAAAAATGAAGTTTATATTACTCGGCTATGTGTTTTCCAGCTCTAAAATGTTCCTAGAATTTATAGTAATAGAGAAACTGGTACTCTTCTATTTTGTTATATTCGATTTATGTGGAAAGATACGAGTCGGGGCTGTTGTTTTAGCTAGAAATTTCAACTCATATCATATATAAAAAAATACAAAAAATACAAAAAATACAAAAAGGGGTTTCCTACATCTCTAGTTATGAAGGAGATTATTGGTGTCCTATATCCAGCATATCATTTGCAGTTGTAGTTATATGTGATAGAATTATATCATGGGGAAAAATTTAGTATTTCCTATTAGTTTAATTCCATACTATGCGACAGATAGTGGCCCGAGTAGATTTTTGATTCTGATTTTTTATTCACAACAATATAAATATTCCATTTATATAGATTTAGTTTCCACTCCATTCGTACATAGTTAATTCTATACAAGGAACTTCAATGTACTGTAATTTACCCTACGCCTACCTCTGTAAAGCAGAGATCTAGTTTAAAGAAAAAGGGTTGCTTTCGGAATTTAACCATGCAATAACTTTTTGACTGTCATAATAAATAAAAGACAATTTCTAACAATTATTTAGAATTTAGTCTAATCATAAAGAGTCACTCATAAATCAATTTATAGGATATTGTGTGAGCATTTAGACTGCATACCCTCAAACATATTTTATTGGAGATATTATATCAAATTCGATGTTAATAGATATACTACATCGGGGATTTAATCGTTTACCAACAAATTGGAAAATACTTCAATCTTAGAATTAGAAAATGCATTACAAAAGATAAATATAATCATTTAAACAGAGAAGGAAAATATTTAATATATCTGAACTAGTTCGTGGGAAGACAAGGGGAACAACCACTTTCCTCCCAACTGTAGAACAGGGAAGCCAAATCCCTTGCCTGATTCACCCCCTAGCCTGACCATGAATCCATGAGGGAAAACATGGAATCTCCTCCTCAACAAATGTCTTTCAGTTTCCGTAGACTCCTCTTGCCTCACACTCAATCAGTAGTGTTCATAACAACAAGAAAACTAGTAGTCTCTTTTCCCCAACATACTAGGCAACATCCTGCCTCCTCATATATGCTATTTATCAAAACAATATTTTTGCCTAGGTCTTTTCCCTCCCTTGGGAATTTTCACAGCTTTCTAAATCCCTGATTTTTAGGGGCTGCCAATGGCCAAATCCCTGATTTTCCACTTGTAAAGATCATCCTTGAGGTAGTTCCAACATGTTCCCCACTCATGGAGTCATAGTCAGCTGATTTTAACATGGTTGTTCCATTTGTCCTCCTGCAGTAAATATAAAATATTTTGTTTTCATACAAGTGTCACAATCAAATTGTTAGTTGGGTCAAATCAGATCTCTGACCAACAGTCATAATAATTAATTACAATTTACCAAATTCAGAATTTGGAATTGCATAAATGGCAAAAATTTTCCAAATTCGAATTTACCAAAAACAGAATAATTTTCCTGACAATTTTTGAGTTCAAAAATAATTTATTTTTGGGGATGTCAAATCCTTTACCCCTTCAATAAAACACTATCCTCAGTGTTTGTTCCTTTATTGGAACATGATTGGATGAGATTTCTTCAAATCTCCCTCCAACTCCCAAGTGGCCTACTCAGGACCAAAGTGTTTCCATTGCACCTTTACTTGAGCGACGACTTTGTTCCGAAGTGATATTTCTCTTCGGTCTAGAATACGCAGGGGTTCCGCCTGGAATTCACCTTTTGGTTCCAACTGCACCAAGTTCCAATCAATCATATGAGTAGGGCCATGAACATACTTTTTCAACAAGGAAACATGAAATACATTATGAATTCTTAGATTAGCTAGAAGTGCATGTTGGTATGATACAGGTCCAATTCAAGCTAATAGCTCGAAGGGCCCACAAAACCTGGATGCCATCTTGGCACAGTTTCCTAACTTGAACGAACTTTTTTGGGCTTTGACCTTCAAGTAAACATGGTCTCCCACTTGAAATTCCAAGTGTCTTCTTTTCTAGTCTACATAGCTCTTCTCTCTGTCCTGTGCTTCCTTTAAGTTTTGTTGTACGTTCCTTACCATATTCTCCATTTCTTGGAGCATCTCTGGTACAACCATGAGTCTGTCAACTGGGTTATTAATCGGAGTCATACACTTTTTTCCATACAATACCTCAAAAGGGATTAACTTAGCCGAAGTTTGGTACCCATTGTTATATGAAAATTCTACCAAGTGTAGATAGTCTTCCCACTTGTTTGGTTTTGTTCTTACATACATGTAGAGAATATCCTCTACAATTTGGTTTGTCCTTTCAGTCTGTCCATCCATTTGTGGATGATAACTCGTACTAAAATTCAAATTATTATTTAGCCCTGCAAACAATTCCTTCCAAAAAGCGGATGTGAATTTTACGTCTCTATCTGAAATCACCATTTTAGGAATACCATTCAGTCTAAAAATTTCTTTCATAAATATTCCAGCAATGTTTATAGCTTTAAAAGTAGACTTTACAGGAATAAAGTGTGCAAACTTACTGAGTTTATTGATTATGACCATAATATAATCATTATGTTTCTGAGTTTTAGGCAAACCTGTAATGAAATCTAGCGATATGGTCTCCCATTTCCATTTTGGTACTGGTAATGGTTGTAGTAGGCCGGCTAGATGATGGTGTTTAGCCTTAACCTACTGACAATATTGGCACCTAGCCAAGTATTCTATTGTTTCACGCTTCATATTAGGCTAGTAAAATGGTTTTCTAAGTGTTGTTATCGTTTTCTGGTATCCTGGATGGTTAGAATACGGTTTCTTATGCACTTCATCCAAAACTATTATCTTTAACTCTGCCGAGTCTGGTATGTAAAGTCTTCTTTTAAATCATAGTAGCCCATTTTTATCCACGCTCAGATCTGGTTTGTCTAAGTTTGTTGTAATGTCTTGTAATTCTGCCACTAACTTAGTGTAATTTTCGTCATTAATACCTGTCGTCCTTATTCTCTGTTCCAGATCACTTTCTGCCCTATTGACATTTATCTCAAATATCCCGTGGATTCTCCTTCTTAAAGCATATGCTACCTTATTTTCCTTGCCTTTGATATGTCTTACCTCAAAGTCTAATTCACTCAAAAAGGCTAGCCACCTTGCTTGCCTTGCATTAAGATCTAGTTGGTTAAACAAATATTTCACCCTGCTATTATCTGTCAATAGTAGAAACTTTCTGCCCATTATGTAGTGTCGCCACATTTTTAAGGCGTGTATTACTGCTACCAATTCTAAATCATGAGTGACATAGTTTCTCTCATGTTCCTTTAATTTTCGGGACTCATAGCAAATAACGCATCCTTCTTGCGTTAATACATCACCTAGTCCTTCTTTACTCTCATCAACACATGTGGTGAAGTCTTTATCTGGGTCTGCTACCTTTAAAATGGGTGTGGTTGTTAATAATTCCTTCAACTCATTAAAACTGTCTTGACAATTCTGTGACCAGTTGAACTTGGTCCCTTTCTTTTGTAATGATGTGATAGGGTAAGCTATTTTGGAAAAACCCTCTATGAATCTGCAATAATATCCGGTGATTCCAATGAATGACTGGATGTCTACTACATCCTTCGGTACCGTCCATTCCATAATGGATCTTACTTTATCAAGGTCGACTGCAATACCCTCTGCAGATATTACATGTCCCAGGTAATGTATCTTCTTCTGATAAAAATCACACTTATCAAATTTATCATACAGTTGGTTCTTCCTTAAAGTCTACAGGACAATTCTTAAGTGCTATTCATGTTCTTCTTTTGTTTTAGAATAGACCAGAATATCGTCGATAAATGCAAGTATGAACTTGTCCAAGTATTGACTGAAAATACTGTTCATTAGACACATGAACGTGGATGGTGCATTAGTGAGTTTGAAAGGTATAACTACAAATTCGTAGTGTCCATATCTGGCTCGAAAAGTTGTTTTGCTTATGTCCTCATCTTTTATCCTAACTTGGTGATAACCGGATCGTAAATCCAACTTCGAAAATATCCTGGCCCCACCTACTTGATCGAACAGATCATTTATCCTAGGTAAGGGGTACCTTTTATTAATAGTCATTTTTTTCAATTGTCTATAATCGATACATAGTCTTAGGTTACCATCTTACTTTTTCACAAAGAGGACTTGTGCTCCCCATGGTGAAACACTCGGTCTGATATACTCTTTATCCAATAATTCCTGTAGTTGAATTTTTAGTTCTGTTAATTTCGAAAAACTCATCTGGTAAGGTGCTTTAGAGATGGGGGATGAACCAGGTAGCAGGTCTATAGAAAAATCTACTTCCCTTCTAGGGGGTAATTCAGGTATTTCATCAACAAATACATCTCTGAAATCACGTAAAACAACAAAGTCTTCCAAGTTGGGTTTGTCTTTTTTTGTAACAGGTTTGTTACTTGGATGGCACAAACCTGACATCCCTTTCTCATACATTTATTGAATTGCATCGCTGAAACTTGTCTGACTGATATTGGTTTTTGTATACCTTAGACTGTCCTAGTAGTGTCATTTTCGTCTTTATATTTAAGTGTCTTTTCATAACAATCTAGTACTGCTTTGTGCTTTTCCAACCAATCCATTCCGATGATCATATCATAAGATCCTAGTGGTAGGATGTTCAAATTTGTTCTTATGTTTTAACCATCTAAGATGAAATCGAAATAAGAAATAAAGTCAACTACTCTCCTTTTAGTTCATGTAGCTAGTTGTACCAACCATGATTTTGCGTGTTTCAGTTTCTTAAGTTTATTTGACTTTACTACACCAGGAGTTATATAACTTAACGTAGCTCCAGGGTCAATTAAAACAAAAATTTGAGTGTTATTGATTTTACCTTTGATTTCGACCATAGAGGACTGGTGATCCACTTGTCGACCATCTACGACTACATTTATCCGATGCAAGCTTCTGCCCACATCACCCACCGTCGAGGATTCCTGCAAATTATGAACAACAATTCTATTTGTTGAATTTAAACATGGATAATTCCTCCTTAGATGAGATTCTCCACATTCCCAACACTTTAATGGCTCGCAGGGGCTATCCCCAAACTTCTTTGTTCCCAGATTTACCGGTTTACCACTGCCTTGCGTTTTGGATTGTTGGAGTGAAAATCTTTCCTTGGAAATCTTTTTGTTGCATTCCGATAAGGGGCTCGCTGGTATCCCTTCTTCTGCTGGTTCATTCGGTCTTGTTTCTTGTCCTTCCAAGCTTTTGGAAACTATGCCCACTGTTTGTACTGGTCGTAGCACATTCGATCCTTTCTGAATACTTCACTCAAGGACTTGGGGTTGTCAAACTCTAATTTGTCCCTGTAAGAGCATGGTAAACATCTTAGGAATCGCTGGATTTTTACCTTGTCCTCTCAAATATAAGGTACAAACCTTAGTAATTCCAGGAATTTGTTTATAAGGTCCTCCATCGTCATCTGACCAAGTCGTAACTCATAGAATTATTTGGTTTTTCTTTCGTAGTATATTTTAGATAGGTATTTTTTCTTGAAATATTTCTTAAAGTCACACCATTCCATCTGTTTTTCTTTTAGGCCCTTGGCCAATTTCAGATCTTTCCATCAAATGTTGGCTTTCCCTTTCATATTATAAATGGCCATCTTGACCTTCATATTGTTGGAATAGTTATATATTTTAAAGTATTTTATGATATCTAATAACCATGCCTCAACTTCCTCCCCTGTTCTGGATTCTTTATCAAAGGTAGCTATTTTAATTTTCTTAAACTCTCCTTCAAGGTGGTCTACTTGTTTCCTTTTTCTGTCCATTTTTGTTTTTTTCTCAGCTGAAGGTGTACCTTCAGATGAACTGTCCCCCTTTTCTGCTTCAGGCCCAGGATTCTTGGAGGCCCTTTTGTTGACCTCTTCTTCATTGTCATCTTCCTTTGGGATTTTCTTAGTCACTATGTTGCGCAGAAGGACTTCATTTATTTCCTGCTGTTCCTACTATTCTTTCTTCAATTTCTCATTGTTGGCTTTGAAAACCTCTAACTCAACAATGAGATTCCTCATCATTTCTAGAACTTTAGTAGGTGAGCTTCCGTCGCTATTCTGTCTTTGATTTTTGGGAATTCTCTGTTCAAGATCCCCTTCAAGTCTGATTTCTGCGTCATCCTGTGCTGCCATGATTAACACAAAACAAAAAAGGGTTTTTTGTTTGCAACAATAAATGTTTTCTTAGTTTTACATAACATAATTATATGCTAAGTAACCAGATGGCCCTATGCAAGGTCTAGTGTTGTAACCTTTGCTCTGATACCATATGTAATATACCTCAAAAAATGACATGGGATATTTTTTTTTTGTGGGGCGCCAAGCTCATCTACTCTTCTACCATAAGGTGACAATCTTATACCAGATTAAATTAAATCTTGAAATGAGAAAACCTCTTAAAAGTCCTACCAGTTTTTCGTCAACACATATTTAGACTATATTTATTTATATAGTGGTTCTATATACATATACCTAGAACTTGTAGTCCTAAGTCCCCCTTGACACATAACTCCTTGTTCTAACGCGTAAGGCTGTATCCTTTGTTCTAAAAAGGAGATATCTGCTAAAGGGAAGATTTGACGGGACTTATATCCAAAACCATAAATCGTACATGGCTTAATATGAATCAATAACGCCGTAGGTCATTAATTGGATTCTCCTCGTAAACTCTTCGTGGTTACATTTCATCTAAACACTAAGATTAACATAGTTTTGGGTAAGGGATTCTCACGTGACAATCTTATTCGAATGAGTCTTAACTAAGTACAACAGTAGTCTAACTGAGACGACCAATTAACCCCCAACTATACTCGATTAGTCACTCCTCGAAAGAGACAAACATTAAATGTGAAATTTGGTTATTAAGGGCAGGGGATGTGCTTGTCAGAGGAGTTAAGACTCTGCTCCTATAATCAATGGAAGTCTTGTATAAGAGGTTACGGTGACCTTCCCACCTATCCTTCCTCTAATCTTGTCTTGCCAAGTTTACCCTAGCACATGGCCCGACCAATTTCTTACTTCAAAATTTATTTTGGTAGCTCATCCTCAACTTAGGGTTAGGTGAGCTCCTTCCTCATCATTGTGACTCTTCAAAAATCATCTCTACGTGTTGTTCCTTCGGTATGGGGAAACTATCATTCTGGAGGCCACCTGCCCAGTAATCCGATCGACATGATCCATCTTACTGGTAAGCTCCTATTTGGATATCGTGTCTTAAGCGGAGGACTAAAGTTTCTCGGAGTTTTATTTCTATGAAGGTCCTTTTCATTATGTAGATCTTACCACAGAGTGTATTTACATTTCCCTTAACGTTAATGCTTGATATCTTTCGGGGTTAATCTTATTCTGGAATCGGTTTGGGTTATTCGTGCATTTCTATTTTTGGTCTCCTCATTTCAACTTTTCCAGAGGCTTACCAGTTTAACCCCCTAGTAAATCTCAATTTAGGGTTACAGAATGCCCAAAATTTGTTCTCCTTCACTCTCCCTCCGGGTAGTGTACAATGATACCGGAGTTGGGAACATGTGAGGTTTTGTAAGGTTTGCTGGTGCATTTTGTGGTAACACCTATTTCTTCCTTACTTTTGAGGGGTGAGTCCACCCGATGGTACTATGCTCAGAACCTTACTGGTCTTGACCAACAATAAAAAAAACTACAATGAATTCTTACTTGGTATAATTGTAAAATCCGTCTAAGATGTTCACATACAATTCTTGGAACTACCTTACGGTATGCGACTTTGAGTTAATAGTTCTGTGTGTTATTTACAATAAATGTTTTTCCTCCATCGAAATGAAAGTCGATCAGTAGTTTCCTTCGTGTTGGTAATACTGTAAGTTGCAAGGAGACCTCTCGAGGTCTGTATATGACATCTCTGTACTGGCTGCTTGTTTCCTCATTACTTTATGTAAATATGATTATGGGGAGGGTTAAAACATGTCCTTGGCACAACTCGACTTATATCATTTATGTATTAAGGAAACTAATACTGTCATCTATTTCACTTTGTTTAAATAAGTTGGTTGCTGTAACTATCTCCCTTTTGGTTTATCATCTTTATTTCATTTAAATTATTGGTACAAGTCACTAATGATGGGCCTTGTTGATGCAAGGTACCCATTAGGGATTTACTGCACCCTCTTCCTTTGACCCAGTCGTCTATCTAGATTGCAAATTACAAGGCAAGGATCCAAGCCTATGCATCAAAAAGATGAGTGTCTCTTCTAGAAGGAAAATAAAATGTTGGTTTAACACTTGTCATTATGTCGATTTCATTATTTTTATTCAACTAAAAGTTAATAATTTATGGGTTTACTTTTCTTCTACAGGACTTCAGTTTACGCAAGCACCGGATACCCAACCCTGTCTTTGGTGAAAAAGGTATTCGGGTTCCGAACCCACCAATCCTTGGGTTAAACTCTATAGGTTCTAGGTCATACACAGGAGATCATGGCCTCATCTAGTTTGTTATAAATGGAGCTATCACAAATTCAGAAATGTTTGTTGAATATACCCTGAGGTCGTAATTCCATTGTTGGAGTAGCACCAGTACTTGCACATGTATTTAATCTGTGGTTTGATTTTAAATTGGTTCAACATATGTAGTAAAATTTCTTATTTAATGACTGGTGATTCTAGTCGAAAGTATTAAGAAAGATAGGTTGAACCATAGCAAGAATTTGAGCACTGAATTTATTGTTTAGATATGAAAAAATGAAGTTTATATTACTCGGCTATGTCTTTTCCGGCACTAAAATGTTCCCAGAATTTATAGTAATAGAGTTATTGATATGCTTTTATTTTGTTATATTCGATTTATATGGAAAGATATGAGTTGGGGCTGTTGTTTTAGCTAGAAATTTCAACTCGTATTGTATATAAAAAAATACAAAAAGGGGTTTCCATCATCTCTAGTTCTGAAGGAGATTATTGGTCTCCTATATCGAACATATCATTTGTAGTTGTAGTTATATGTGATATAATTATATCGTGGGGAAAAATTTAGTATTTCCTATTAGTTTAATTCCATACTATGCGACAGATAGTGGCCCGAGTAAATTTCTGATTTTGAGTTTTTATTCACAACAATATAAATATTCCATTTATATAGATTTAGTTTCCACTCCATTCATACATAGATAATTCTATACAAGGAACTTCGATGTACTATAATTTACCCTATGGCTACCTCTGTAAAGAAGAGATCTAGTTTACAGAAAAAGGGTTACTTCTGGAATTTAACCATGCAATAAGTTTTCGACTGTCATAATAAATAAAATACAATTTCTAACAATTATTTAGAATTTAGTCTAATCATAAAGAGTCACTCATAAATTAATTTATAAGATATTCTATCAGCATTTAGACTCCATACCCTCGAACATATTTTATCCCAGATATTATATCCAATTCGATGTTAATAGATATACTACATCAGGGATTTAATCATTTACCAACAAATTGGAAAATACTTCAATCTCAGAATTAGAAAATGCATTACAACAAATAAATATAATCATTTAAACAAAGAAGGAAAATATTTAACATATCTGAACCAGTTCATGGGAAGACAAAGGGAACAACCAAGTTCCTCCCAACCGTAGAATAGGGCAGCCAAATCCCTTGCCCAATTCACCCCCTAGCCCTACCATGAATCCATGAGGGCAAAGTTGGCATCTCCTCCTAAGCAAATGTCTTTCAGTTTCTGCATACTCGTCTTGCCTCACACTCAATCAATAGTGTTCATAACAACAATAAAACTAGTAGTCTCTTTTCCCCAACATACTAGGCAACATCCTGCCTCCTCACATATGTTATTTATCAAAACAATATTTTTGCCTAGGTCTTTTCCCTTCCTTGGGAATTCTCCCATCTTTTTAAATACCTGATTTTTAGGGGCTGCCAATGGTTAAATACATGATTTGACACTTCTAACAATCATCCCTGAGGTATTTCCAACATGTTCCCCACTCATGGAGTCATGGTCAATTGATTTTAACATGGTTGTTTCATTTGTCCTCCTGCAGTAAATATAAAATATTCTATTTTCATACAAGTGTCACAGCCAAATCGTTGTTGGAGAATATCCCTAACTTACATTAGTTTATACCTAGCCTAGACTCCTAGATCTTGGTTAATACATTAATTTACACTTTATTTCACCTAATTTGGCCACATAGAGAAGAAGGGCGCCTCATCCCTAGATTTTAGGGAAAACTGATAATTTTAGATCAAGACTCAACTCTCAGTTCTTGATTTTCTTGATTTTTCTTGATTTATTCTTGATTTATCCTTGATTTATTCCAAATCCCCCATGAAAAACTCATCTATTATTAGGTAATGTGCACCTCCTCTTTGAGTGAGAGATTTATTCCTTAATTAATGATTTTTGTCGTTACTATTATTTAATCTTTCTAGAGTCAATC
>SNQJ01S0062373.1:0-22814 GCA_010110895.2 Picea sitchensis
TAGATCTAAGTGAATATTGCGATGCTATGTACTCTCTACGAAGTATAATAAGGAATGTATATTGATGAATGACCTATGCTAAGTGCCTACTAAGTGTTGTAATCATAGATTTGTGTCCCAACTAAGGTTGCAGACACATGAGTCTTGCAAACCACCCCTACCTCTACCTCGGGTGAGACTTCATCTGCTTCGCAGGTGTTGCCGAAAGGGTCGGTATTTAGGGTTTTGTTGGTGCATTTCCATAGCGTTGAACCCTGGGTATGCCCCTGTGAAAAAAAATGGTTCCGTTGCCGGGACCTAAAACTGTGATTGATGGGAACTAAGGAAGAAGAAGCCTTGTGCAAAGATTCGTATTAAATTGTGGAAGATTTGTGCGTAGATCTGTGCTCTAGTGCACAGTATTCTACTTGATCTGAAGAGATCTGTGTTAATAAGAGAAGGCCAAATATGAAGAAAACAAGCAATATATGAACGCTTTGTGCTCTAATAAAGATAAAAGTAGAAGTATCCAGGAAAAGAGGTCAGATCTACAGAAAGAGGTAAGATCTGTAAGCTCAGTGCTTCGATAAAGGTAAGAATAATTAAAAGTTCTTAGATATGAAAGCTTTGTTCTCTGTAGAAGTTCAATAGAAGTAAGATAAGTGGGAACTTTTGTTTCTAAAGCATGGATCTAGGTATGATTGATAGATTATGTCCTAGCTTGCAAACTAGGGCACTAGTAGATGAAAGAAAGTTTGATATGAATAGATCTTATAGATATGTTATACCTATGCATAGAAAGAATGTTTGGAATAACAAGTAGATGTAGGTTCCTCGAAATAATATTTTGCAGGATAGCTACCATGATCCTAGTGCACAGTACATAAGAGGTTGGGGATCATTTAAAATAAAGAGAGGATTAACCCTCTGTTACAGTTGCAGAAGACTGAGACATCTTGCTAAGGAATGCCCTGATGAAAGGCCTAGTTGTCTCTATTGCAAAGCTTTAGACCATGAAGTGTTGGATTTCCCTAGAATGATTGCTAAAATTGAAGGAATGAATCTGAAAGAAGAAAACCCTAAGGCAGATCCAGAACTAGCAGAACCCCAGAAAGAATCAGAGAAGATATTACTACAAATGAAAGGCACCTTGAATGACCATCGACATGTTAGATTATCAGAGGTCTTCAATAAGAAAGAATGCATCGAGGTAAGAATAGGAGACTTCAACATTGACTGTGTTTTGGATGAGGAAACACAAGTAAATGTTATGACAGAATGAAATTGGGAAGCTATAGGGAGGCCTGCTATGACCCCTTCACTAAGTGGAATAGGGTTATTCAGAGGGAAACTAGCAAACCTATGTGGAAGGCTAGCTCAGATATCTATGAATGCTAATGGAACTTTGACAGAAGAATATTTCAAGATTATCGAATTTATTGAGGAAAATGCCTCGTTTACTATGTTACTCGAAAATCCTTTTATTAAAAGAGATCAAGCCAGAAAGAAGGAAGAAGAAAAAGTTTTAGAACAATAGAGACAAGAGTTAAAAGACTTCATGACCAGAAGGATCGCGCAGTTGATTGAAGAACAGGAGAACAGATCGAAGCTATATCACACTAGGAACCCATATGTCGAAGTTATCAGAACGACAGAGGACTCACAAAAAACTGAAGTTTCTATCTCAGATAAAGAAGAGATGTTATGCTTGAACCCTGAGAGAGAACCTCAACAGTGCAAAGTAACTATGCGAAAGAAAAATAGGAATCGGAACAGAAAAAGATAGACCAAATTGAAGATTACTAGGAAGAAGGCTAGAAAGTTAAGTAAGAAGAGGGAAAATATTGAAAAGTTACAGGAGATTCAAGATAGATCCTTGTAGAAAGAAAAATTGCAGAATGGGAGCTTCACTAAGATATCAGAACAATGACCTATGGCACTTCATCGTGGCGAAGAGATATAGTCGTTGGACTGATATACCCATTTGACTTCCACTCTGAATGGATAGAAATGCATTAAAGGATCATCACTAGACCATTGGACAACGCCAGAACGGAGTTAATGGAGGCCCCATACTTGTTGCAAGCAGACCATTGCTGAGACTACCTATTTATCTCGTCGCACCCTGCCCAAAGAACACTTTTTCCAACTGAGAAATTGAATCTCGTAGACTAGCAAGTGTCTACAATGATCATCACGCCCTTGTTATTCATCCTAGTGCAATATCAAAGATCATTGGGATTCTCGATTATTATTCTTTTTTTTTCCCGAGTGCATATGTCCAATGAATTTAGCTCAGCTAAAGAATCTGCAAGAGAGGTACTTGCTAGCCTCATAACCGAAAAAGTCATGTTGGAACAAGGGTTGTCTACAGGTTTACAGGCATCATCGATGAGAGGAGTGCAAGCCTCCCCATCGACTTCTCGAGCAGGAACATCTCGAGCCGGTGCAGAACGAATAACCAAACATAAAGATGATATGGCCAATGTGAAGTTGGTTCCATCCATTCTACATGCTTACATACCACCTCTGAGCGATACGATCAACAGAGACAGTGTTCATAGAGACTTCGAGTACACTCTAGTCACTGCGTACATGCCGAAAGGGGTACACACAGTCTGCATAGATCAAAACAAGATTGTAGCATTTAAGTTCAGTGACTTCAACCTGGGAGATCGTAAAGTCTACAACATGCTTTCCCCGCACAAGTACCTAACCAGAACCAAGGGAAAGAACTCGAAGATCATCCCTCAGTAATGGACTATGAACCTCGCGCAGTCCACTCTGTTGAATGTCATGAAGATCCCCACATTTTGGATGTCACCAAGAAGTCAATGACTGTGTTAAGATACTCCTGGTAAGCTACCATGGAGGATACATATGGTTGAACTGCCGCATTACAATTGATCTAGCACTGATAAATAGGATCACAGGTCTTAACATGCAGGGCCTTGATCCCCATGACTACTATCCTGGAAAGACCGCGGACCGTGCTCTTGCTCAGAAGATCAAAGAATCTTATGGTGATGTTGAGAAAGGAGCGCGAGGCTACAAGTTAGCCTCTATTCAGAGCAGCGTAGTATGCCTTGCATATTAGCTGATCGTAGGCAAGCTCGTTCACAAGAATCGACCCATGCAAGTATTCATCTATGTAGTTGACCTCACAGGAAAGTGCACAGAGGGACTATAGATGAACTGGGTGAAGTACATGGTGAACGAACTCGAGATTGACTGCAGAGAAGCCCAGGATCAGGGGCATGAATTCCATTTTAGTTGGCTCTTGATATTTATAGCTTTAGTTGCATGGGAGCTACCAGAATGCGTAACCTTCGCATACCTTGACCCTTTTGAGCTCTTATCCACGAAGTTCAGTACCTTATGGTACTCGAATGATATGAGAAAACAATGGAAATCCAATGCTGTATTCCATGCCTACTACAACCAGTTGAAGCTTTCTATCCAGTTCGAGCCTCAGATAACCCCGAATACCCTCCATGGGTTTAGGCCCTTAATGAAGTTCAACATGGACCGCCACTAAATTTACATAACAACGCGCACTGATGAGAACAAATAACAGTTTCAGTCTTATTATAAGCTGACAGAAAAAGACCTGGATAAAATCACCAAGGAATGGTCAACAGACCTCCTTGTTTCAGCAGACCCCACAGAATTGTCTGACATTGACAGCCCAGAAGCTGTGCAGGATACACCTAAGCCTAGTAAAACGAAGAAAAAAATGAAGACGAAGAAGGATAAGGAAATACAGGATATAGACAACAGATCTGTAAGGACCACATCTATTACACCATAGCAAGAAGGTAATGATGAAGACTTAGAAGAAGTCGAACAGAGGTCAAGAGATGAGGTGGAACTCATAAAGAAAAGGAAAGGGTTGCCTCTGAAGCCTTCCTCTCGAAAGAAATTGAAAGCACCTGTAACTAAGATGAAGACCACGCTCACCCCAGATGACTTCAGTTTCCTCCTCGCCACTATGAACAAAGCTATAGAAGAGATAACAGAAAAGAAGGAAGCCAAGTAAGAGGCAATGTACAATAGAATTGAGAGCGAGCTCCAAGGAGTGCAGCAGACACTTCAGTCTAGCCGTGCAGTCTCCACTGCGCCTCTACTAAAATAAATAACAGAAGAGGAAGATGAACCAGTTCAACTCCACAATATTGCTGCCACAGTCAAAGTACGCCTTCGAAAATCATAGGAAGAAACCACGCAGGCCACCCAGGCCTTAAAGAAAGCACAGGAGGAAATCATCGAGTGAATTTCAGCTGTGCAGCAAGAGAAGGACGCTCTCCAAGTGAAATTTGAAGAATACAGAGCGAAGATCCAAAAAGAGAAGGAGCAGTTGCTCGCGAAGCAGATCGAGATTGAAGAAGAAGTCAACAGAGCATTTCTCTTTGTGACCGACTTAGAGCAGAAAGCAGAAGAACCCTTAGAACATTAAGTGATGAAGCTTGCTGAAGTTATTCAGCAACTTCAACAAAGAGTCATGGACTTAGAGCTTCAGACCATACCAAGTACCCTACAAGAAGAGAACGACCAATCAGAAATGACTGCCTGGAGCACAGTAGAAAGGATTAAAGCACTCACTGAGGAATGAAAACAATTAAGTACCAGAAGTGTGCAGATACATGAGAACCTAACTGAGAATCCATAATTGTATAAATTAGAATCACAGATCCAAGAGGCGAAGCAGCATGCAGATAGACTTCAGATGCAGTTGAAGGCCCTATCACCCATAGAGAAAATGAAGCAGTCTCACGAACAACGCATAGCACAATAGCAGATTCATATGATCCAGAGCAAGGTAATGGAAGTAACTCAACAACTTCAACCTTTGCAGGATAAGGTATGTCAGTTATTTATAGAGATTGAGAACCAAGGAACAGAGCTGGAGCATGTCGTGAATTCAACAGAGAAATTCCTAGAAAGGTCGGTGAATGCCGCAATCATCCAAGAGTTCACCGAGCAAGAAGCAGTAGCAATGCAGCAGGTTGAAGCAACTCGAGCCAAGCTTGAGGCATTCGAAGAAGAATTGAACAGACCTAAGTGACTCGGTACTAGTCACAGGTGAGTGTTGGGGGCTTGTTGGCCCTTGAAAAAGTTTTGGGACATAATTGGTCATATTTGGCCATTTTTGGGATTTCAACGCCCTATCGAAGGAAGCGCGCAAGATGAAGCAAAGATCACAGGAACTCAGCCCACTTTGGGTCCCTTTTTGGGTTTTTGGGATAATGTAGTGGGAAAGGGATGTCGGCCCGTGGGTTTACCCATGCTTAGGCCCACTTTTGTAATGTATAAATAAGTAGCTAGGCGATGTAAGTAGTGGTCATTGTCATTGTGGTAGTTAATGGGTTGAGTGCTATAAGTAACCTATGTGATCGAATTGCAGAGTTGAGTGCAAGTGTTGTAAGTGCTAAGTGCACAGATTGTAAGGAGGCTTTGTGCTAGATCTACTCAGGGAAGGAGGATCTGGCGAGGTGCGCGCAAATCTTCTGTCCTATGCAGAGTGAGGATTTGATAGCTTTGTGCTGTAATTTGATTGACTGGAGCTAATAAAGAAGAAGAGTTGGTTGACGTAGCCCTAGGGTGGGGGTGAACCACGTAAATATTGTGTGTTATTCTTTGTTCTTATTTGTAGATGTTTTGAATTGCTAGGTGCTTATATGAGATTAGATAGATCTATTCATTCTTTGTGCTTTTGAGATATGAATGAATGTTGGATATGATATATATATGACGATGCTTAGTGCCGATCTACTGGATTTGATCTGTTTAACTATTTCTAAGTGATGAAACCTTAGATCTAAGTGAATATTGTGATGCTTTGTACTCTCTGCGAAGTATAATAAGGAATGTATATTGATGAATGGCCTATGCTAAGTGCATTCTAAGTGTTGTAATCATAGAGTTGTGTCCTAGCTAAGGTTGCATACACCTGAGTCTTGTAACCACCCCTACCTCTACCTCGGGTGAGACGTCATCTGCTTCATAGGTGTTGCCCAAAGGGCCAGTAGTTAGGGTTTTGTTGGTGCGTTGTCGTAGCGTTGAACCTTGGGTCTACCCCTATGCTAACAATGCTCAAGATCTGCTATGTTGTAGGTTTTCCCCTCAAAGAGGCAAGTGAAATTTTCTCTCAAGATAATAAAGGTATCATCATTTGGATATATATTTTCATTGTGCTTAATATTTTTTTTCTTTCTGTTGAGTATTTTGGTAATAATTCTATTAATGCTCTGCATATTTCCTTCTGGTACCATGTAATACCCCAGTTTTTTTTCCCCATATTAAATAATGTATATTTGTTTATTTGATGAAAGGAAAAAGTACCCAAAAAATTAAAAGAGGTCGGAGTGTTGATTAAGGTTTGTTGTCATTGATGTCAACCCTTAAAGAAATACTGGTAGCACAAAGGTTTGGGTAATGGACCCAAGTTTTTTTGATGTAAAGATGACTCATTATTTTCTTGTCATGGTTGATAAGCAATACATATGGATGAACTCCAAAGTGGTCCTCTTATGGTGAAATCCCTCACGGGAAGATGCTTTGCGGATTGAGTTATAATAGAAGTATGGTTAGAGAACCCATTATTAATTGTGGAATAATGAGATGAAGGTCAGTGAATTTGTCAGTGAAACTATACTAGATGGATAGTGCTTGTCATGCCATTTCCGGTGGTATGTGTAACATCAAATAACTCCTCACGGTTAGAGAGTTATGACCATATGAAGTTGGAGAAACCTCATGAGTCTTATACGAGCCCCCAAGAGTCAAAGTGTCTTGCAAAAGAAATTATTTTAAATAGAGAAGCCCTAAAATAAGGAAAGTGTAAGGCTACATGAATATATAAATAAGAGGCAAAGATCACTCATTAAGGACACACTTGTACATATTGTATATCTATTTTCTTGTGTAAATATTATTGTAAATACTTATGGATACATCTGAAGTGGTGAACGTCTGAGGTAGCACGAAGGGTTGACGACGAAATTCTCAGAATTACAGTGAATACAAAAAACCTTATTTTCTGAGGCGTATGCAGGTTGTCTGTGTATAGGGTGTGTACAGTACGTGGATTGTCTGTGTATAGGGTGCATACGTACGCGAGCTGGTTGTGTATAGGGTGAGTACATGTTGATAAAGCCATGGAAACTTGAGAAGATGAAGAGAGGTTCTATATTCTGAGATCAAGTTCCCAAGAAGGTCTAAAGTGCTCGGATACATTAGATCCATCCATTGGTTCAAAAGGTATGTCTTATTTCTATGAATAGTTGGATTTTGATGTATGCATGAGGAATGGCCATGGAGATTTGAGGATTCTCCCTAGGGAGACTAGTGGCTACATGGGATCTTCTGCATAAGTCAAATCTACAGAAATACAGTGTTGGTATATTTATCATTGATACTTCTTGTGAGGCATATCTTGTATTTCTTGGCATATGGCTAAGGGTTTTTATGGTACATGGTTAAGATATTGTATTTGTGTAGTGGTTGATGTATTAAGAGGCTGAAGATCAGAAAGGGTTTGATGAATAAGATCATTTGAGGGATATTATACTTGTTCATGATTACACACACCTATATGGTGCATGACTAGAGAGAGAAATATTTGCTTTGAGTAAAGGTTATGTATGAGGATGCATGCACATGGTACAGTTATAGTCTAGATATAGTGACAGGTTACATATCTATGCGAAAGAAGTTACAAAGGGTCAGAAGTCTTCAAGAGAAAGGAAACCTTAGTTTTCAGAAGGAATACGTAGGTTGCATAACAGTTTGGTAGCGTACATACGCGGGTTGCATAATAGTTAGGGTGTGTACATACACGGGTTGCAGCACTACAGGTCACATACCTATTGTATTATTGTAGATACATGTTCATGTCAGGTACAGATTGATTATAGGGAAGTTGTATAGATTGGATACAGGTCAGTGGTACAGGTTGATACAGTTGTACAACAGTATATCTCATAGTGACAGGTTGATAGTGGTTCCATCATTCTACTTATACTTTAGGGCGGTTGGACGGGGCAAGGACAGGTGGTTGTAGCCACCTTTCGGTTGTAGCCAGAGAAAATAGGGGATTGTAGCCTCCTTCTGGTTGTAGCCAGAGGATTGGGGAGGTGGATCTTCCCTCAGGTTGTAGCCTGAGAAACTAGGGGGTTGGAGCCTCCTTCGAGTTACAGCTGGAAAGAAAAGGAAGTTGGCGCTTCCAATGAATGTAATTCTTCAAAGCCATATAAGAAAAAACATTTCATGGTTTTCTCCCGCTTTGGGTTTCCATATAAAACACTGGTGTACTGTGTATGTGTATGATTGTTCATTTGTTCATTTATTATTATTGGATGATAACTCTATATTGATATAACACTTGTATTATTTGGTTAAAAAGAAAGACAATTTCTCTATTACTGATTCACCCCCCCATCTCAGTAATCCAACAATTGGTATCAGAGCAAGGTTCCTTCAAAAATTAGTTTAACCACTGAAAGGTAGATCATGGAGAGAAACAACTTGTATAAAAATGGAATACCACAGTTTGATGGACATAAGTATGATTTTTGGAGCATAAGGATGAAGACATATATACAGGCACAGGGATTTGAAATTTGGAAATCAATTGTAGATGGATACACAACACCAACAGTTCCATCAACAAATGACAAAGAAGTAAAACTCAGTGAGAATAATTCCAAAGCCACAAATGCACTTCTGAATGATCTCAGTGAAACAATATTCACTGAAGTTGCACATTTTAAATCTGCTAAAGATATTTGGGACAAGCTTCGAAATATTTATGAAGGAGATACAAAAGTCAAAGCAACAAAGCTTCAAAGTTACACAGCTCAGTTTGAACAACTAAAAATGAAGGAAGATGAGAATATTATAGCCTACTTCTTATGAGTTGATGAAACAGTGAATGCAATCATAGGATTGTGAGAAGAAATTGAAGAATCTGTCATTTTTCAAAAGTTACTAAGATCTATTCCTATGAGATTTGACCCTTATATATCAACAGTAGAAGAAAAATCATATCTAAACTCAATAAGAATGGACAAACTGCACAGAATCTTCACAACATATGAAATGAGAAATGAATAGGAAAATTCAGATGTAAAAGAAGCAACATTCAAATCATCCAAAAGATAAAAGAAAAATAAAAAGAAACAAGAATAATATAGCAGCAACAGTGATGTCTCGGAATATGATGAATAAGTGGCCAACTTCGTCAGAATACTGAGCAAGGGAACCGACGGTAGGTATAGAGGTAAGATTCTTTTAATTTTTTTTATTTGTGATGGTATTGGTCATTTTGCTAACACATGTCCTCATAAGAAAAAGAGAAATGATGAAGGTTACTCAAAAGGAAAACAAACATATAAAGGAAAAAGAACTACAAAGAAAGTTTTCAAGAAAATCTTATGCACCAAAGAAGACATATCATCATCAGATGAAGATGAAGTCAGTGACAGTGAGACGGGAAGAGTTCTATTCATGGAAGTAGAAGACTCTGATAAAGAAGACTCTAAAGAAGAATATGAAGAAGCCAAAGAAGAATATGAAGAAACTGAAGAGGCAGAAGTTGACTTTCAAGAAGAATTAATGTGTTCCATAGAAGTTATCAGAAGAGAAAAACAAGAAAAACAAGAAACTACAAGAAGAACTAGACAAGAAAGAAGACACTCAAGAAGTAAAACAAATGATCACAAAATTGAAGGTTCAAATAGAAGAAGATAAAAGAATTGAAGAATCACTCAAAGAATAGCTAGAAGAAAAGGACAGGTTCATTGGAAACTTGGAAGCAGAGATTGTCACATTAAAAAAGGATATTCAAAAGAAAAATATGCAGAATAACTCAAAGATTTTGGATAACATTATCAACAGTAAAAAATCTCATTTTGACAAGAATGGACTTGGATACAATCAGACAGAAAAGGGATCAAGCTCTAAAACAACAAAGAAAGAAACATATCCAGAAAGATATGTAGAAACAATCAAAGGGGATAGGAAGATATACAAGGAAGATTACAAGGACACTCCTCCATCGAGAAGATTCAGATTTCAAAATCAACAACCGATGGATAGGGCTCAAGAAGAAGAAGGATTTACAAGAGCACCTCCTTTCAGAAGATACTCAACTCCCAGGTATCAAACTATATTCTTTGGTTTATGTTATGCATGTAATAATTGTGGACATAAAGCTGTGAATTGCAGAGCTAACAACAGGAACAATAAAAACTTTGAGAGTCATACACAAAGGGTTTATTCAAGAAGGCCTAGTGAAACACAGAGAAGAAGTTACAACAGGTTTGAATCTTTGAGCAATGAAGTGGAATGTTAGAAATGTAACAATTTTGGACACATGGCCAAAGAGTGCAAAATGACAGTCCCTCCTAAAGAACCTCAACAGAATAACAACAATCACAAATAGGAACCACAAAAAAGGACATGGATAAGAAAGAAAGATCATTATAGCAATGAAAAATGCACACTCTCTCTACAAGCTAAGAAGAAAAAACGTGGTTGGTATGTTGACAATGGGTGTTCAAAACACATGATAGGTGATAGAGACAAGTTTCTTACATTAATAAAGGAAAGAGATGGATCAGTCTCCTTCAAAAATGATGATTCGGCCAAAATCATTGGAAAAGGCACAGTCTGATTTAGGAACAAGAATGAAAAGGCGGAAAATGTTCTACTAGTAGAAGATATGAAACATAATATTCTAAGTGTGAGTCAAATGTGTGACCAAGATCATAAAGTTACTTTCGATTCACAAAAGTGTGAGATAAGAAAAGAAGGTTCATGGAAATTGATTGTTACAGCTGCAAGAACTTCAAGCAACATATATGTGTTAAGTGAAATTGGAAATGAAAAGTGTTGTCTAGGAAAGGAAGATGAAAGTTGGATATGGCACAGAAGAATGGGTCACATGCATTTTGATAACCTTGTCAAAGTCATCAAAATAGAAGCAATCAAAGAAATGCCCCAGATCACGAAACCAACCAATACTTTATGCAAACATTGTCAACAAGGAAAGCAAACAAAGACTAGATTCAAATCAAAGGAATATTCAATGACAATACCACTGGAAATTGTGCATACTGATCTAGTTGGACCAACTACAACAAAGGGCTTAAAAGGTGAGACAATTTTTATGTTATTAGTTGATGATTATACAAGAATGACTGCATTTTTCTTTCTCAAGAATAAGTCAAAAGATTTTGAAAACTTCAAGATCTATAAGGAAATGGTTGAAAACGAAATGGATTCAAAAATCAAATGCTTGATATCTGATAATGGAGGAGATTTCACCTCAAAGGAATTTATGGAATATTGTAGCAATCATGGAATAAAAATGCAATTCTCCGTTGCTAGGACACCTCAACAGAATGGAGTTGTTGAAATAAAGAACAAGACAGTACAAGAAATGGCTCGAACAATGCTAATGGATTGAAAATCGACAGATATTTTTTGGACACAGGCAGTTCATACAACAGTTCACATTCAAAACAGAGTAATGCTCAGAAAAAACATCGACAAAACTCCTTATGAGCTATGGAAAGGAAGACCAGCAAATGTGAATCACTTCAGAGTTTTTTGAAGAAAATGCTATATCAAAAGAGAAGATGGAACAATGGGAAAGTTTAACTCTCGTGTGGACAAAGGAATACTTGTTGGTTACTCAAGTATAAGGAAAGCATACAAGTGTTACAATCTAATATTGAACAAAGTTGTGGAAAGCATTAACGTGACAATTGATGAAACAGGCATACCATAATCAAAGGAAGAAGAAAATGAATCAATGAAACATGCCTTAGAATAAGAAGAAAAAGAGGAAAAAGAAGTAGAAGAGGAAGATGAAGAGAATCCGACAGAAGTAGAAGAGAAAGTTCAGCAAGTGTCTCCAAAGACACCCAGTAAATGAGTACAGAAGAATCATCCTTCAGAACAGATTATCAAAAACAAAGATGCAGGTGTTGAGACTAGAAAAAGAATCTGTTCACCAGAAAAAACACACCTAGCACTCTCATCTACAATTGAACCAAATTGTTTTGAAGAAGCCAACAAGGATGAATTTTGGAAAAGGGCCATGGATGAAGAATTGGATCAAACAAAGAAAAATGACACTTGGGAACTGGTTCCAAGACCAAAGAATAAGAATGTGATCGGCACAAAGTGGGTCTTCAAGAATAAATTGAATGAAGATGGACATGTTACAAGGAACAAAGCTAGATTGGTATGTAAAGGATATGCACAGGTTGAATGAATCGACTTTGAAGAGGCATTTGCCCTAGTTGCCAGAATGGAAGAAATCCATTTGCTTTTAGCTTATGAATGCTCCAAAAACATTAAAGTGCATCAGATGGATGTAAAATCATCTTTTCTGAATGGGGAACTTGAAGAAGAAGTCTACATTGACCAACCAGAAGGATTTCAGTTGTCAAGGAACACAAATTATGTGTGTAAATTAAAGAAGGCCTTGTATGGTCTAAAACAGGCTCATATAGCATGGTACTCTAGACTAGATAAGTATCTATAGCAGGTAGGGTTCAGAAAAGGAAGTGCAAACAACAACCTCTACATCAAGGTAAGTCAAGGTAATATTTTATTAATTGAATTTTATGTTGATGATATTATTTTTTATAGTGATGATGATAGGTTAAGCCAGAAATTTTCAAAAGATATGCAGAATGAATTTGAAATGTCGTTACTTGTAGAACTATCCTTCCTTCTCAAACTTTAGATATGTCAAAGCAACCAAGGAATTTTTATTTCTCAAACCAAGTATATTAGAGAAATGCTAAAGAGGTTCGGAATGGAATATTGCAAACCAATTATCACTCCCATGCAAACCAGTTGCAAGTTGAGAAAAGATGATGATTTGAAGTCTACAGATAAGAGGCAATACAGGTCAATTATTGGTAGACTACTATATGTGATATCATCCAGACCAGATGTAATGCAGGCAGTTGGATAGGTGGCACAATTTCAAGCAGCGCCAAAGGAATCACATGTATTAGTAGTGAAGAGGATTTTCAAATATCTCAAAGGAACAAAATAGTTTGGATTATGGTATCCAAAAGAAAAGGATCTATCACTTATTGCCTACACATATGCAGATTGGGCAGTTTGTATTGATGACCGACGAAGCACCAGTGGAGCAACATTCTAATTGGGTGAGTTTTTAGTATCATGGCTAAGCAAGAAACAATCCTCAGTATCTTTATCTACAACCAGGGAAGAGTATATTGCAACAACATCATGTTGTACACAGGTTCTTTGGATGAAACAAACTCTGACAGATATACAGGTTGAGTATGATGAGTCCACTCCAATCTATTGTGATAATACAAGCACCATCAGTATCTCAAAAAACCCGGTGATGCACTCCAAGATGAAGAACATTCCAATAAGGTATCACTTTCTACAAGAGAAGGTTGCAAAAAAGAACATCAAAGTTGAGTATGTGGGCACAAAAGAACAAGTGGAAGACATATTTACAAAACCACTTCCATGAGAAGCCTTTTAATATCTTCGCTAAACACTTGGATTTATTTCTACTCCAAAATGAATGCTTTTTGAATGATTATCTTGTATTTCTTCGATGTACATGAGGAATCACCATAAGAGGACAATTCAGTCAGGGGGAGCAGCCCCAGATGGAAAGATACCTTTTCCATTGATGACAAAGGGGGAGAGTTTTATCAGATGCAGAGGACAGAGGCATGGTTCCAGGGGGAGCATATCAGATGCAAAGGACAAAGGCATGGTTCTAGGGGGAGCATGAGTGATATGATTTCAGTATTGCATCAAATGTTTTCCATCAATGCCAAAGGCGGAGATCTTTTATTAAGGTTGGTTTTCATTGATGTCAACCCTTGAAGAAAACTCGGTAGCACAAAGGTTTTGGAAATGGACCCAAGTTTGTTTGATGTAAAGATGACTCATTATTGTCTTTTCATGGTTGATAAGAATTACATATAGATGAACTCCAAAGTGGTCCCCTTATGGTGAAAGCCCTCATGGGAAGACGCTTTGCAGATTGAGTTATCCTAGAAGTATGGTTAGAGAACCCATGCTTAATTGTGGAATAATGAGATGAAGGTCAGTGAATTTGTCAGTGAAAATATCCTAGATGGATAGTGCCTGTCATGCCATTTCCGGTGGTATGTGGAACATCACATAACTCCTCATGGTTAGAGAGTTATGACCATATAAAGTTGGAGAACCCTCATGAGTCTTATAGAATCCCCCAAGAGTCAAAGTGTCTTGCAAAAGAATTTATTTTAAATAGAGAAGCCCTAAAATAAGGAAAGTGTAAGGCTACATGAAGATATAAATAAGAGGCAAAGCTCACTCATTAAGGACACACTTGTACATATTATATATATATATATTTGTGTAAAGCTTATTGTAAATACTTGTGGATACATCCGAAGTGGTGAACGTCTGAGGTAGCATGAAGGATTGATGGTGAAATTCTCGGAATTGCAGTGAATACAAAAAACCCTATTTTCTTAGGTGTACGTGGGTTATCTGTGTATAGGGTGCATACAGTACGTGGGTTGTCTGTGTATAGGGTACGTACATATGCGGGATGGCTTTGTATAGGGTGAGTACATGTTGATAAAGCCATGGAAACTTGAGAAGATGAAGATGCAGAGGTTGTAGATTCTGAGATCAAGCTCCCAGGAAGGTCTAAAGTGCTCAGATACATTAGATCCATCCATTGGTTCAAAAGGTATGTCTTATTTCTATGAATAGTTGGATTTTGATGTATGCATGAGGAATGTCAATGGAGGTTTGGGGATTCTCCCTAGAGAGACCAGCGGCTACATGGGATCTTCTGCATAAGTTAGATCTACAGAAATATAGTGCTGGTATATTTATCATTGATACTTCTTGTGAGGCACATCTTGTATTTCTTGGCATATGGCTAAGGATTTTTATGGTACATGGTTGAGATCTTGTATTTGTGTAGTGGTTGATGTATTGAGAGGATGAATACCAGAAATGGTTTGATGACTAAGATGATGTGAGGGATATTATACTTGTTCATGATTACACACACCTATATGGAACATGACTAGAGAGAGACATATTTTCTTTGAGTAAAGGTTATGTATGAGGACACATGCATAGGGTACAGTTACAGTCTAGATACAGTGACATGTTATAGATCTATGTGAAAGAAGTTACAAATGGTCAGAAGTATTCAAGAGAAAGGAAACCTTAGTTTTTAGAAGGAATATGCAGGTTGCATAACAGTTTGGTAGCATACATATGTGGGATGCATAACAAATAGGGCACATACATACGCGGGTTGCAACACTACAGGTCGTGTACCTGTCGTATTATTGTAGATACATGTTTATCTCAGGTACAGATTGATTACAGGGCGGTTGTATAGATTAGATACAAGTCAGTGGTACATGTTGATATAGTTGTATAGTAGTATATCTCATAGTGACATGTTGACAGTGGTTCCATCATTCTACTTATACTTCAGGGCGGTTGGATGGGGCAAGGATTGGTGGTTCTAGCCACCTTCCGGTTGTAGCTAGAGAACATAGGGGGTTGTAGCCTCCTTCTGGTTGTAGCCAGAGAATTGGGGAGTTGGATCTTCCCTCAGGTTGTATCCTGAGAAACTAAGGGGTTGGAGCCTCCTTCAAGTTGTAGTAGCTAGAAAAAAAAAAGGAAGTTGGTGCTTCCAATGAATGTAATTCTTCAAGACATATAAGAAAAAGAATTCTATGGTTTTCTCCCACTTTGGGTTTCCATGTAAAACACTGGTGTACTGTGTATGTGTATGATTGTTCATTTGTTCATTTCTTATTATTGGATGATAACTCTATATTGATATAACACTTGGATTATTTGGTTAAAAAGAAAGAAAATTGTTTTATTATTGATTCACCCCTCTTAGTAATCCAACATTTTGGTAATAATTCTATTAATTCTCTGCATATTTCCTTTTGGTACCTTATAATACCCCAGTTTTGTGTCCCTGTATTAAATAATGTATTTTGGTTTATTTGATGAAAGGACAAAGTTCCCAAACAATTAAAAGAGGGTAGAGTGCCTAGGAAATGTAATGCTTTGATCATTATTAATAATAAAATAAATTGTTGGTTGCTAGGCGGACAAGGACAAGAGTTATAGGGGGCTATGATTCTATGAGAGATGGGGATTAAGGGGATAATTAATTTTATTATATTTTTGTTTACCCATAATTGTTTAATGGAGAGAGGTGGTTACATAAGCTTCTTGGAGGAAGGACATGTGGTTATTGATTTCTCATGTAAAAATATAAACCCATCTGATGGGTTGTTTGGGGGTTCTTCTCCATTCACTCTTTCACACTTTCATTCATTGTTTCTCATTTATCATTCCTAATTCATTCTTGTTCTAATATTGGGACATGGGGGCGAATTGCTGAGTATGAAGGCATTGTTTGTTGGATGTAGTAATTGTTGGTGTATTACAACCATGAATTAATGATTGCACACCTAATATGCATTGGAAAGTGTTAAGTTCTGTTCACAACTGTGAATCTTGAGAGTCTTAGCATAGATATTATTGACTCGATACACTAGATCCCTGAAAGGAGGTGGATAGTATGAGGGACTACGTGGTAGAGAAGGGGGTCCATTATCTTGGGTTGTGCATGACGGAAATAAGAGAGCTAGTGTAATTCAGATTGTTGTGTGATGAGAAAACTGTGAGAGCTTGAGTGTTGACTAGTTTGGGAAGATGAGTGAAACCCTGGAACTGTTCTTGTGGATTCATAGCCCTAGCTGGGGGGGTTTTATAAAAATAGGATCATGGAGAAATGAAATAAAACAAATGTGGAAATAAAACATAGAATATACACAATACAATAGAGACGCAATTATACGTGGTTCACCCAGTGTGGGCTATGCCCACCAGAGAAATTGCTAGGTCCTTCCTTTATTATTATCCATCAAATGAAGGGATACAACCTACAACACCTTCATTGTAACTTCCTCTTCTTTCTCTCACAGTATCCTCTCTCAGAATACAATATTCATAATACATAGTCATAATACATTTGCCTCATAAAAGAGAGTTTCCTTTTAGGGAAAAAAATCCTAACATAACTTCTACTATCAGATCTATGACCTTATAATGAAAGTTCCAGATTTACTATGAAATTAAAATATACATTTAAAGGGAAAATTTTCCTTCGGGGGATCGCTTTCCCTCGGACCCCCTAGCAGAGGGAATAGCCCCCCTAGACCCCATGGGAGGGGAAATCCCCCCTGCACTCTCCCACGTGGAGGAGTGTACATTCTTCTAGGGTGTAAAGTCTTCATGGGGTATAAACATAGATGAAAACAAAGACCTTTGAACTAGCAAGATAATCAGGCTCCACAACCAACAATCTCCCACTTGGAGACTTATCTCAACAACTCCAATGTCGTTGTATATGCTAGACTATGATGCTTCTTGGACCTGGAATATTTCTCATCTTCATCTTCATGCTTGAAGACCAACTGAATCTGAGTAGGAACTTAGATTATCCCTGGTTACTCCCTTTGTTAACATGTTTGCACGATTCTGGCTAGTGTGTATCTTTTCCAATTTCAAATATCCATCTTCCAAAATAAATCATATGAAATGGTACATGAGTTGTATATGCCTGTTCTTCGAATGGAAGGCTAAGTTATTTGCACGATGAATGGCACTCTCACTCTCACAGTACAACCTGCTATTCTCTTGCTTCTTTCCCAATTCCTCCATAAACCTCTATAACCAAATAATTTCTTTACTAGCCTTTGTAGCAGTAACATACTCTTCTTCTGTTGTTGAAAGTGCAACAACCTTTTTTAGTTTTGAAATCCAACTTATTGTTGTTCCAACTATAGTAAAAACATACCCTGTGGTGCTCCTCCTGCTATCTTTATCACCTTCCATATTTGAATCAACATATCCTTGTAGAACAATGTATGACCCTCCAAAATATAATGCATGAGTAGCAGTACCTCTCAAGTACTTCAGAATCTACTTTATTGCCTCCCAATTGTTGGGTATGTGTTATATTTTTTGCATGAGTAGTAGTGTTTCTGCGTTCCATCGGGAACGCAAGGGGGTTTGAGGGGCGAATGGCCGCCGCGCGGGGGTTCGAGGGAAGTGCCCCCAAGAAAAATATTTATGCCTCAAGAAACATGTCACATATTTAGGTGGTTTTTTGGCACATGGTTTTTTCTCATGGTTTTCTATTTCCGATTAAGGAATTAGGGTTGTTGACTAATCCATGTAATTGGGTTAGAGTTTTGGATGTCACTACGTCCTATATGTATATTTTATTGTAAACAATGTATCACTATGAATGAATATAGAATATGTTGGTTTCCCCGGTTTGGGTTTCGAGGGCAAAAATCCTTGTGTAATGTTTGTATTTGCCATTGTATCTTTTCTGCTATTTTACTGAAAAATTTGTTTGCAGTAAATATTGTACAAGGTTAAAATCTACATTTTGTATCATAGATTTGTTCGCTTCAAGGGGACGCCTTGGTGGTCAAGGGTTTGGTTCCAGACTGTGATAAGCCTTGTTACAGTGGGAGATATGTGGTATTGATTTTTCAAGTGAAAAGAAATGGCAAGCAATTCGAAAATGGAGATTGAGAAGTTTAATGGGAAAATTTTTGAGCTATGGAATCTCAAGATGGAAGATCTGTTGGTGGAAAAAGATCAGTGGATCATGGTAGATCTAGGTACTACACCTACAAGAACTTCAGTAGATTACTAGAAAAAATTGGATCAGAAGGAAAATAGCACAATCGGACTGTGCCTCTCACATTCATTATTACTGAATGTGTCAGAGGAAGCTACAACCAAGGATTTGTGGGAAAATTTGGGGAAGTTGTATCATTCTAAGTCCCTAGTAAATAAACTATTCTTGAGAAAGAAGTTGTATAACCTGAGGATGAGAGATGGAGACTCGGTAGCCAATTTGAATGCCTTCAATACTGTGGTAAGTCAGTTAGTATATGTTGAGATTAAAATTCCATATGAAGATAAATGTATTGGTTTATTGTGTTCTTTACCAGACTCCTCGGATAGTCTTGTTGTGGTCATAGGTAGTAATATAACTTCCTTGAAGTTTGATGAAGTGGTCTCATCCTTGTTGTCAGAGGGGATGGGACAACATAATATGGAAGGACAGAGCACAGACACATTATTTGCAAGAGGACATTCCCAGGAAAGAAATAGATCTAAGTTCTCAAGTGGGAGATCTAAGTCTAAGGGTAGATCTAAATCTCTCGGAAAGTTTGTAAAGGTATGTTGGAGATCTGGAAAATAAGGTCACTACAAGAAGCAATGTAGATCCAAAATTAAGAAAAAGGAGGTATCTGATGAATCTCCTTCTACAGAAAAAAAGACCTCCAAGGAAGAAGGAGGGGATGTGTACTTGGCTTCTTCAATCACACATGCAGATCATGAGGCATGGTTGGTTGAAAATGGTGCATATTTTCATACGACTCCCCATAGGGACTAGTTCTGGGAATATGAAAGGTATGATGGAGGTAATATTTTCTTAGGTGATGATTAAACAAACAGAATAATAGGACGAGGAAAAGTCAAGTTGAGGCTCATAGATGGAAGGTTTAGAACACTTCCTAGTGTTCTACACATCCCATGTTTGGCTAGAAATTTGATTTTTGTAAGCAAAATGGACGATGTAGGGGTAAAAACAATATTTGAAAAGGAAACCTGCAGGATGGGTCGAGGAGCAATGGTGTTGCTGAAGGGAGTTCAGTTTGGAACTTTGTATAAGCTGCAAGGAAGCACTATTAGTGATGGGTGTAATATTTCCATTGTTCCTTATATTTGAGTTGAAGAAGAAATAACTCCTACAGTCTCTGGAGAAAAGGTTATGTTGTGGCATCTGTTAGCACTCCGTAATTTCTCATGTTGAGGAGAAATTGATAGAGGTAACCAAAAAACCACTTGGAGTCAAGGATCTATCCCTCCAAGACTCAGAGAGGGATCTCTCTGTATGATTTAACTTTGTTTGGATTGGATATTAGGCTAGTTATGAGAGTAGAAGGTTTCTTTTTTAAGTTTTTGGTTGAGACGACAAAAGAGGGACATTGGGAAAAATGGAGTCAAAAAGGTTTAAGGTGATAAAATGAAGGAATAACTGAGATCATATGTAACAAGGAAAGGTATTCATGTTAGTGGATCCTTGTAGTTTGTGAGATGGAAAAAAGAGGAACAGATTAGGTTTTACTTCAAATGCAAAGCATTGCTATGTGAATTCTACATTCAAACTTCAGAAGAAAACATGAATATTGTTTTAAGCCAGAACAAGGTATTTGAAACAAATACTGAATATAATCTTCTTATAAACAATAAAATAAAGAAATAACATGGGAAACGAGAGAATAACATTGTACATCAAGAAGCACTTCACCACATAACTATGACACAGGAATCTTGAAACATAATGTCGTTGTATTCATCAAAAAGGATCACTTACAACCTCTTCAAAATATTTACAATAGATGATAATATTCCTATAACATCCTTCCCTTTAGGTCCAACCCCTATACTATATTGTATTCTATATTTTATAATATCCCATTACATTCATATCCTACAGAGTAGGGGATCAGATCCCTTCCTTGACTGTTTCTATATATTTCTGAAAATACCTAATTAATGCTCTTACCCAAAATAGATATTTGATCTCGTTTCAAAATCATACGATATATCTTGAGTTTATTACAATATATTTGATTTTTACCACTGAAAGGGTAAAAATAGAAATAATTTTCTGCTAACCACTATCCTAAACCTGGGGAAAATACAACAAAATCCTAAGAAACAAATTATGCTTTGAATTTCTTAATAAACCAAAACTAATCTGATATTAGACTGACAGCAACATCTTGAGGATGTGCTATAACTAGAAAATCATCCTGACAGCCTTGGAGAACATTGAGGAATCCATTTTCCTTGATCTGAGGAGATTTATATGCTTTCTATTCATAACAGAACTTTCGGCAGCTAACGAGGTCAAAACAAAGTGTATTTAGCTGTCGATTGTCTGGGAATGATTTTCGATAGATAATTATGGACTTTGAAACTGATCTTAGTTGGCGAAATCTGTAACTTCTCCTGAACTGGTCAAAAAATGGTTGAGTTTGATCATTAACCCTGCTTCATCAATCATAATCACCTCATCTCATATCAAGAGCAGCTTCAACTAGAGTATCAAGGCTGAGATAATCTTTAGGTTTTAGCTTTTTGTGGACAAGCTTGAACCTCAAAATCTTGTTCATGTTCTGCAGTCTGCTATTTTGTTTGAAAAGCTTCTTGTTCTTATGCTTTATAGTATCATATTTAATGGCCAACTAATCCAATGCAGAACTAACTTTGAGAGATGAATTTCTGAGAGTCCCATTCTCTCTTTTTAGATGTCTTTCTAATACCTTTAACTCATCAAGTTCTTCTTTCATTTTCTGGACCTTAGGTTTTTTACTAACCTTTTTCTTTGATGATGTTCCATCTTCTTCTGGAATTTCCATTTCTATAGCTAATGGTTGAGTTTCCATTTCTAAAGCTAATGGATCTGAATCTGAATCTGAATATGGAAGATTTAAGACATTGTTTGATGTAGCTTTTCCTTGATCCTCTGCATTTTTCCCAAATTCTAGCCTCTTTTTTGTTTTCTTTGATTTTGATGGGGAAACTTGTGTTGAAATTTCTACAGGTGACAGTGCTCTCCTCTTTCTTTTGCTTGTTCTTGGAGAAGTTAATTGGTGGGAGGAATTTTCTCCTTTCTTTGGTTGAAATTCTTGTCCAAATTCTCCCCAAAACAAAAGATAATCCAAAGTCTTATTCCTTCTATTGAGCTCCTCTAAAACTATCAGTTTGATCAAACCATGATGAAATAAAATGTTTCTAGTCTTTTGAGGTTTGGCCTGAACTTTGGAATCCATCTTGGTAAGGCTCTTAAGAAGGTAAAAAGGCATATTTAGAGGTTGCTTACCAGTGAAATCAAGGAGCAGTCTGAAATGGTAAAGCTTGGTCCTTCCATATCTCCCCTCACAAGTGATGTAAACCTGAATAATATTTAGCAATATTTGTCATTTCTCCTCCAAGTAGATTCTGGGAATGTCCTTTTTCCATTTCATATTTTGATGCTCTTCTTTTCGAAATGACCTAAAATCAATTTCCTTGATTGAGGTGGTCTTAAAACACCTTTATCCTTCACTAGTAATCTATGTGGTTGTTGTTATACTGGCTTCATCTATCTGCATCACAACAAGCCCAAGTTGAACTTTAAATGCATCAAATCTTTGGAAAATGCCTCTGTGACACCCTGATGATACCCTTGGAGCTTCTGGGAGAACTTGTAGCATCAAACACCTTTGAAAAATTTGTAGGCCTCAGGGTGTGCATCAAGGTATGGAGCATCCTACAATTCCTTTCGAAGGAGAGCACCTCCTGTTGATATCTTCATCACCATAACTGCTAAAACTATTTTAAAACTGGGTCGATGACAGAGGATCTAGGGTATATAAAGGAGAGCGGTGGAGTCAAATGAACATGAAGGTAGGATAAAATTAGGAGAGTCAAGAATAGAGCCAAAGGATGAAAGCTTTGGTCAACTCTGGGAATTTTTAACACAACTTCAAACAGATAATCGACCGGTTCAATGAATGAGAAGGATCATGTGTTGGATTACGGAGAGGGGGGGTGAATCAGTAATAGCGTAATTATAATCCTTTTTCTTCAAATGTTATATCAATGTAGAATTATTGGATAATAATTCTACATTGATA
>SNQJ01S0062373.1:34343-64305 GCA_010110895.2 Picea sitchensis
ATAGTATTATCTGAAAATATATCATAACTCATATCGTTACCCATCAAACAAACTTGGGTCCATTACCCAAACCTGGGGTCTCCAACTTCTCATGGCCATAACTCTCTAACTGTGAGGAATTATGTGACGTTCCACATACCACCGGAAATGAAATGATAAGCACTATCCATCTAGGATATTTTCCCTGAAAAAATCACTTTCCTTCATCTCATTATTACACAATTAAGTGTGGGTTCTCTTACTCCACAAAGCATCTTCCCATGAGGGCTTTCACCATAAGGGGACCACTTTGGAGTTCATCCATATTTAATTCTTATCAACAATGAAAAAACAATAATGAGTCATATTTACATCAAAAAATATTGGGTCCATTACCCAAACCTTTGTTCTACGGGTCTTTCTTCAAGGGTTGACATCAATGACAACCAACCTTAATCAACATCATGACCATTTTTGGATCGATTGGATTGTATGGGCATGATCTAGGGTTATGATCACTTGATTGAACATGGGATAAACAAATCATAATCCCTTCGGAAATCATACAAATGATAACCGAAAGCGGTTATGGCATCATAACAACAAATCATTACTTGTGTACAACCACCGATATGAGAGTGATAAGACCCCTTTTAAACCCTTTTTAAATCAATTACCTTGATTGAGGTGCTATACTGGCTTCTTCTATAATGGCTTCATCTATCTGCATCACAACAAGCCCAAGTTGAACTTTAAATCCATCAAAGCTTTGGCAAATGCCTCTGTGACACCCTGATGATACCCTTGGAGCTTCTGGGAGAACCTGTAGCATACAAGACATTTGAACAATTCGTAGGCCTCAGGGTGTGCCTCAAGGTATGAAGCATCCTGCAATTCCTTTCAAAGGAGAGCACCTCATGTTGAGATCTTCATCACCAGAACTGCTAAAAATGTTTTAAAATTGGGTTGATGACAGAGGATCTAGGGTATGTAAGGGAGAGAGGTGGACTCAAATGGACATGAAGGCAGGATAAAATGACGATAGTCAAGAATAGGGCCAAAGGATGAAAGCTTTGGTCAACTGTGGGAATTTTTAACACAACCTCAAATAGATAATCGACCAGTTCAATGAATTAGAAGGATCATGACCATTTTTGGATCAATTGGATTGTATGGGCACGATCTAGGGTTATTATCACTTGATTGGACATGGGATAAAGAAATCATAATCCCTTCGGAAATCGGATGAATGATAATAGAAAGCAGTTTTGGCAGCATAACTACAAATCATTACTTGTGTACAACCGCCGATATGAGAGTGATAAGACCCTTTTTAAACCCTTGAGATATTCAATATTTTTGGAAGCTTATGACAAGCGTTAATAAGCCATTTAGATACCAAAACTTTTAACTTTCTGTAGCTAACGAATATAAGATTTCGACCTTTAGCTACCGAAAATCAAACTCACTGCCACAATTTAAAATATGAACCAAATTCATGAAATCCCTGATTAGGCCACTCTAAACTTTGAAAAAACTCATGTGGGTTCATCATAATTTAAACTTACCATGTGTCAACATCTGTCTCTAATATTTAACCTAGATATTTATTTGAACTATTGGATATACCATTGGTCCATTATCCCTGAGCACCTTATCATGAAAGTATCTTCAACCTAATCAGAAAAATTCCAATATAGATGACTACAAAATAGATGGACTATATTATAGGACCCTAACATAGGTTCCAATTGGGGATGACAGCTCCTGAGGAGGTGTCAAGAATCTCATATCTATGGATTCGTAAATCAGTTCCTTATCCATTGGGTTGATCTCAAAATCTACATCTCGCTCTATCCTGAAATTATTGTGACTGAGACCCAACTGGTCATTTACTCCATCTTTGACTGAATTTTTGAAGTGAAACTGAAATAAAAATAGAACACATGCTTGCCCAACAAGCTTATTTGCACAATTTAAATCTGATAAACTTATTTATGCACATATAATCCTAATCTAACCATTAGAATGATTGATCTTAATCAACATGGGATATCCAATATAACCAATAAAAAATTGGATCTAGTACCTTGGCTCTTTCACTATTTTTCACCAAACTCAAAGACAAATCTGTTAATGATATATGATAGAGATTTCCAGCCTGATCTTTATTACATGGGACTTGGTAAATCTGAAAAACAACAGAAATGTTGGAAATGCATTATGGCTCTATGATGAACAATTTCTCCATATAGATGGTCATTGGATCAAGATAAACTTTACCTATTCATGGGTATTCCAAGTTAGTTAATTCAACTTCATGACCCGGTACTGCACATGTGCTCTCCATGTCTTCAAACAACTCGGGAAATGTTTGCACTTTATCTGATGATCTTTGTAATGATACTTCTGCTAAATAGGACAATGGAGTAGACTGTCTAATCATATCCATATCATAAGATCTTTTGAAATCATTACGGGTAAATGAAAACTAAATTTTAAAACACAAACCATCCAACATATTAGCTATTGGGTTATGTAGTGCTTTAGATGGTTGCACCATTGGTTCTACTAGCACCTCATGATTTCTACTGTGATTATCAACCATAATGTGACCAAGATTCCCTTTCACAATCTAAAATGAATCAAAGCACAAGGGCACAAAATAAAATTGGATCAATTCATCATCTGTTTCAGACTCTGTGATTTCATCTAATATTTGACGTTCAAGATGACTCAGGGACCAAACTTCTGGATCTGAAACAGGTTTTGTATCATCCCTTCTTTCATCAAATGGTTCGTTAGAACACTCCTCATTCTTATTTTTCACAACCTGCTTGTAATTTTCTCTCAAAAGTGAGGCAAAACACAAAGGTAGGAATTTTGCACTTACTTGAAAACTTTCTTCTTTTTCCTCCTTGTGATCTTTCTTAGTATGTAGAGTTTGATTGTCATCTTTGCATTGCAACAACTGGGCTTCTTATTCCGATGAAGATAATGTTGGTTTCTTTGAACAATCAGCCTCAGTATCAACCATATAATCCTCATCATGATGATCATATTTGGGTAAATCATCTATATATAAAAGGTCATCAAACATTCACATCATCTCATGAGATTGTTCCACTGTCGTCTGATTTTGAACTTCATTCTTGGCTATGTTCTGAATTGAGTACATGAAATAATCATTTGGTGGTTTAGGATAATGAGTCTAAGCTGCAAAATGCTCGGGGGCATTGATCCTTGTATTTTCTAGAACCAATGGGACAAGAGGTGCTAATCTTATGCATCACTTCGTTGACTGCATTTGTCAAAATATCTAGTTTTACCTCTGAAGATATCAACTGCTCTTTTTCTATTTTATCTTTCTTCACTACTTCTAACTTTTCCTTTCTTTTCAATAGGTTAGCTTGCACATCAACTGCAATATTTTTCATTTCTTCAAGGCTTGCAGTGTCTCTTTCTCTTAATTGGAATGTCATCTCTGGATCAAAGGCATCTGGGTAGTGCAAGAGAGCCAATCGTGGGGGTGTCCTTATATCAATAGGTATTGAATGATACACTTTATTGAACCTAGTTGAAAAATGTTGTAATGTATCCCCCAACTATCTTTTCAAGTGGTCATACTCTTCTAGGATGAGAAAAACATTTCCCATGATCACCCATCTGTCATGGAAAACTTTCCTAAATTGATGAAAATCGCTAATGCTTGCAGCTGGAAGATTCTTAAACCATTTTTTAACTTTACCTTATAAAGATAGGGAAAACATCCTGATACAAACATCATCTTCTTCCACCTCAAACAGATCAAGAAAATACTCAAGGATTTGAATGTGCTTTTCAGTAGTGATCTTCACATTTTCTCCATCAAACCTAGGAATATTGTTGCTATAATTTACAGGGAAGTCATGGAGAATAGGAGGTAAAACCAGAGGCTTATATCTATCTGAGACTTTTACAGGTATAGGATGTAAATCAAGGACCCTATAACTATCTGAAATTTTAACAATAAAAGGAGATAAAGCATGATGCTTATGTCTAACTAGGCTTTCTACATGTATTGGAGTGTGTGCCAGAGCTATAGGGATGGGCTCAATCCTTTGGGGATATTCAGGTTGAAACTGATCACTATGAACTTCAGCAATATAATCTTGACCAGGATGATAATACGAGATAAAATAATTACAAATAAAGCCAAAACTTTCTTGAATACAATTTGAGCTTGAATACCTGATCTTTCCAGAGTGCTTGGTCATGTTTTGGGTTCTTTCTCCAGTGGAGTCTTTGAATTGGAACTGATCTAGAGTTGATTGGAGTCGCTAGGTGGATGATTCAACCTTCTTGTGTCTGATCACTATCCACCATCAGTAATCAGATCTTGAACTTGATATTCTTTCTGAGGAACAATCCCCAGTATGGTCGCCACTATGTTAGCACTCCGTAATTTCTCAGGTTGAGGAGAAATTAACAAAGGTAACCACAAAACCACTTGGATTCAAGGATCAATCCCCCCAAGACTCAGAGAGGGATCTCTCTATATCATTTAACTTTGTTTGGATTGGATATTAGGCTAGTTATGAGAGTAGAAGAATTGTTTTTGAGTTTTTGGTTGAGACGACAGAAGAGGGCCATTGGGGAAAATGGAGTCAAAAGGTTTAAGGTGATCAAATGAAGGAATAATTGAGATCATATGTAACAAGGCAAGGTAGTCATGTTAGTGGATCCTTCTAGTTTGTGAGATGGAAAAAAGAGGAACAAATTAGGGTTTACTTCAAATGCAGAGCATTGCTACCTAAATTATACATTCAAACTTCAGAAGAAAACATGAATATTGTTTTAAGCCAGAACAAGGTGTTTGAAACAAATCCTGAGCATAATATTCTTATAAACAATAACAGAAATAAACAACATGTGAAACCAAAGAAGAACAGGTTACATCAACAAGAGCTTCACCACATAACTATGACACAAGAATCTTGAAACATAATGTCTTTGTATTCATCAAAGAGGATCACTTAGAACCTGTTCAAAATCTTTACAATAGATGATAATCTTCCCATACCATCCTTTCCTTCAGGTCCAACCCCTATGCTATATTTTATTTTTTCTTTTATAATATCCCATTATATTCAGATCCTACAGAGTAGGGGATCAGATCCCTTCCTTGACTATTTCTAGATATTTTTGAAAATGCCTAATTAATGATCTTACCCAAAATAGATATTTGATCTCCTTTCAAAATCATATGATATATCTTGAGTTTATTACAATATATTTCATTTTTACCACTCAAAGGGGAAAAATAGAAATAACTGTATGTTGACCACTATACAAACCTGGGGAAATACAACAAAATCCCAAGAAACATGTTATGCTTTGACTTTCTTAAGAAACCAAAACTAATTCGATATTAGCCTGACACCAGCATCTTGAGGATGTGTTATAACTGGAAAATCGTCCTAGAAGCCTTGGAGAACATTGAGGAATCTATTTGCCTTGATCTGAGGAGATTTCTATTCTTTATGTTCATAACAGAACTTTCGATAGTTAACGAGGTCAAAACAGAGTGTATTTTGCTACCGATTTTCTGGGAATGATTTTCGGTGGCTAATTATGGACTTTGAAACTGATCTTAGTTGTCGAAACCTGTAACTGCTCTCGAATTGGTAAAAAAATGGTTGAGTTTGATCATTAACCCTGCTTCATCAATCATAATCACCTCATCTCATACCAAGAGCAGCCTCATCTAGAGTATCAAGGTTGAGATGAGCTTTAGGTTTTCCCTTTTTGTGGACAAGCTTAAACCTCAAAACCTTGTTCATGTTCTGTAGTATTCTATTCTATTTGAAAATCTTCTTGTTTTTGTGCTTTATAGTCTCATATTTAATGGTCAACTGATCCAATTCATAACCAAATTTGAGAGATGACTTTCTAAGAGTCTCATTCTCTCTTTTTAGATGTCTTTCTAATACCTTTAACTCATCAAGTTCTTCTTCCATTTTCTGGACCTTAGGTTTTTTGCTAACCTTTTTCTTTGATGATGTTCCAACTTCTTCTAGAGTTTCCATTTCTACAGCTAATGGCTCCGAATATGAATCTAAATATGGAAGATTTAGGACATTTTTTTTTGTAGCTTTTCCTTGATCCTCTGCATTTTCCCCAAATTCTAGCTTCCTTTTTGTTTTCTTTGATTTTGATGGGGAAACTTGTGTTGCAATTGCTACAAGTGACAGTTCTCTCCTCTTTCTTTTGATTTTTCATGGAGAAGTTAATTGCTGGGAGGATGTTTCTCCTTTATTTGGTTGAACTTCTTGTCCAAATTCTCCCCAAAACATATGATAATCCCAAGTCTTATTCCTTCTGCTGAGCTCCTCTAAAACTATCAGTTTGATTAGACCAAGATGAAATAAACGGTTGCTAGCCTTTTGAGGTTTGGCCTGAACTTTGGAAGCCATCTTGGTAAGGCTCTTAATAAGGTAAAAAGGCATACTCAGAGGTTTCTTACCAGTGAAATGAAGGAGCAGTCTGAAATGGTAAAGCATGGTCCTTCCATATCTCCCCTCACAAGTGATGTAAACTTGAATAATATTTAGCAATATTTTCTATTTCTTCTCCAAGTAGCTTCTAGGGATATCCTTTTTCCATTTCATATTTTGATGCTCTTCTTTGATAAATAGCCTGAAATCAATTTCCTTGATTGAGGTGGTATTAAAACACCTTTCTCCTTCACCAGGCATCTATGTGGCTACTGCTATACTGGCTTCATCTATCTGCATCAAAACATGCCCAAGTTGAACTTTAAATCCATCAAAGCTTATGGTAAATGCCTCTGTGACACCCTGATGATACCCCTAGAGATTCTGGCAGAACCTGTAGCATCCAACACCTTTGAACAATTTGCAGGCCTCAGTGTGTGCCTCAAGGTATGAATCATCTTGCAATTCCTTTCGAAGGAGAGGACCTCCTGTTGAGATCTTCATCACTAGAACTGCTAAAATTGTTTTAAAACTAGGCCAATGATAGAGGATCTAGGGTATGTAAGGGAGAGAGGTGGACTCAAATGAACATGAAGGTGGGATAAAATGATGATAGTCAAGAATAGAGCCAAAGGATGAAATCTTTGGTCGATTGTGTTAACTTTTAACACAACCTCAAACAGATAATCGACCAGTTCAATGAATGAGAAGGATCATGACCATTTTTGGATCGATTGGATTGTATGGGCATGATCTAGGGTTATGATCACTTGATTGGACATGAAATAAATAAATGATAATCCCTTCTTAAATTGGACGAATGAGAACTGAAAGTGGTTTTGGCAGCATAACAACAAATCATGACTTCTGTACAACCACCGATATGAGAATGACAAGACCATTTTTAAACCCTTGAGATATTCATTACTTTTGGTAGCTTATGGAAGGTATGAATAATTTGTTTAGCTACCGAAAGTTTTAAGTTTTGGTAGCTAATGACTATAATATTTTGACCTTTAGCTACCGAAAATCAAACTTGCATCCACAAATTAAAATATGAAGCAAATTCATGAAACCCCTGATTAGGCCACTCTAAACTTTCAAAAAACGCTTGTGGGTACATCATAATTAAAACTTACCATGTGTCAACATCTAGCTCTAATATTTAACCTGGATATCTATTTGAAGTATTGGATATACCACTGGTCCATTATCCTTGAGCACCTTATCATGAAAGTATCTTCAACCTAATAAAAAAAATTCCAATATAGATGACTGGAAAACAAATGGCCTTTATTATAGGACCCTAACATGAGTTCGGTTTGGAACTTTGTATAAGCTACAAGGAAGCACTATTAGTGATGGGTGTAATAGTTCCATTGTTCCTTATATTGGACTTGAAGAAGAAAGAGCTCCTACAGTCTCTGGAGAAAAGGTTATGATGTGGCATCAAAGACTGGGGCATATCAGAGAGAAGGGTCTTCAACTACTACATGATAAAGATATGGTTGAAGGTATGTCTAACTGCTCTCTGGATTTTGATTTCTGTGAACATTGTCTATATGGGAAGCTTTATCAAGTAAGATTCCCCTCTCGTGCAACAAGGGCAGAAGTAATTCTATAGCTAGTTCACAGTGATGTTTTTGGACCCGTGTCGGTCCCATCATTGGGAAAAACTGTGTACTATGTCTCATTTATAGATGAATTCTCGAGGAATACTTGGATATATTTCCTCATGAATAAATCCAAAGTCTTTGATAGGTTTAAATATTTTAAGGCTCTTGTTGAGCATCAAACAAAGAAAATAATTAAGGTGTTGGGGACAGATAATGGTGAAGAGTTATGTGGGAATGAATTTGAAGAATTCTATAAGAAGTGTGTTAGCAAGGCCAAAGACTACTCCATATACACCTCATAAGAATGGATTTGAAAAACGGATGAACAAGACGCTGATGGAAAAAGAAAGGTTCTTTCTCAGTGGTGTCGGGTTAGGGAAAGAATCATGGGCAGAGGCAGTGGGTAATGCATGTTACCTGGTCAATAGATCACCCTCATCAGCATTGGATGACAAGACTCCACAAGAGGTATGGACTGGTAAGGAACCTTCTCTCACACATCTCAAGGTATTTGTTTGTGATGCATATGTTCATGTTCCAAAGGAAAACAAGAGTAAGCTAGATAAGAACGTCGAAAAGTGTATCTTTATTGGATATAAAGATGGTCTCAAAGGTTATAAGCTTTGGAACCTAGAAACTACGAAGGTAGTGTATAGTGGAGATGTGGTATTTATAGAAATGAATGATGTTGTTAAACAAGAAGTCCTACCAAGTAAGGAAGAACTAGAGAAAATAGAGTTTGATTTAAAGGATGATGAGTCAGACTTTATACAAGAACAGGAATCACAAGAAGAAGATCCTCATACTCCAGTATTGAGGAGATTGGTTAGAAACGAAGGCTACTGGAAAGGCATACTCCATCTGATTTCCATTCAAATTTTGATCTTTCTATTACTGATGATGATCCTAGAACTGTCAGAGAGGCAGTGGATTCATAGGATGGAAATCTCAGGAAAAGGGCCATGGTCGAAGAAATGGCATCTTTGGATAAGAATGAGGCTTGGAATCTAGTGGAGTTACCGACTGGAAGAAATCCCATTGGAAGAAAATGGGTATTTAAAAAGAATGTGAATGAAGAAGGAAAAGTGGAGAAATACAAAGCTCAATTAGGAGCAAAGGGTTATTTCCAGGTTGAGGGAATTGATTTTGGTGAGATTTTTTCTCTTATTGCAAATTTAACCTCTATAAGATTTATGTTATCTGTTGTTGTTGCATTTGATTTTGAGGTAGAACAAATGGATGTGAAGGCATCATTCCTACATGGGGATCTAGAAGAAGAAATCTATATGAAGAAACCAGAAGGTTATGTTGTGAAGGGAAAGAAGGAGTTGGTATGTAAGCTGGAAAAGTCCCTGTATGGTTTAAAACAATCACCAAGGATGTGGTATAAAAAATTTGATACTTATATGTTGGGACTTGGATTCACAAGAATCAAAGAGGATCACTGTGTGTATTTTAAATTAATTGGTCATCATTTGATTTATTCGGTCTTGTATGTGGATGACATGTTGATGATAGGAAACAACACGGAGATTAGCCAGGATGTGAAAACTCATTTTTCCTCTTAATTTGACATGAAGGATATCGGTGTTTCAAATTTCATTTTGGGCATGGAAAATAAAAGAGATCAGAAAAAGAGGAAACTCTGGTTAAATCATAGAAAATATGTCGAGACAATATTGCAGAAGTTTAATATGTAGGAATGTAAACCGATCAAGGTTCCTATTCCTATTGGTGTAAATTTATCTGCGGATCAGTGTCCCAAGACACGGGAAGAGGAGGAGGACATGTCTCATGTTCTATATGCGAGTGCAGTTGGCAGTTTGATGTATGAAATGGTTTGTACTAGACCGGACATTGCACATGTTGTGGGAGTTTTGAGTAGGTATATGTCAAAACCAGGGAAGGAGCATTGGACAATAGTAAAACGGGGTTTCGGGTATTTGCGTGACACTACTAGCTATGGATTGTGCTACCAAGGAAGATCAGGATTGGACAGAGTGGTGGATATACATGGATTATTGGATGAAAACTAGGATGGAGATCTGGATCATAGGAGATCTACAAGTGGGTATGTGTTTAACCTGTTTGGAGGAGCAATAAGTTGGATGAGCAAAAGACAGGTTGTAGTGGCACTTTCAACTACAGAGGATGAATACATGGAAACCACTCATGCAAGTAAGGAAACATCATTACAAATATTATGTTTAGGTATTAGGTTGGTACAAAAAGTTGTAAGGATAGATTGTGACAGTCAGAGTGCAATGTTTCTGGCAAAGAACCTGGCTTATCATTCAAAGACGAAGCATATTGATATTCAATACCACTTTGTGAGAGACATGATTGAAGAAAATAAAGTATTGCTGATGAAGGTGGACACTTTGAAGAATGTTCCATATTCATTAACAAAATCTGTGATCACTGAGAAGTTCTCTTGGTGTAGAGGATCCATGGGCATTGTTGACTATGTAACCTTGTAACCCCTTGTATGCAAAGAAAACATCAAGTGGGAGAATGTTGGGTATGTGCTATATTATTTTCACAAGAAGCGATTCTTTTGCATTGCACTGAGCACATAGTGGGGTGCAGAGGGGAGAATTCCCCCCGTGCACGGGTTCAGGGGTAGCACGCCCGAGAAATTTTTTTTTCCTCAGGAAATGTGTTACATATTTAGGTGGTTTTTCAGCACATGATTTTTGCCGATTGTTTTCTATTTATGGTTAAGGAATTAGGGTTGTTGACTAATCCAGGTCATTGGGTTAGGGTTTTGGATACCACTGGCTCCTATATGTATATTTTATTGTAAACAATGTATCACTATGAATGCATATAGAATATGTTGGTTTTCTTGGTTTGAGTTTCCAGGAGAAAAATCTTCGTGTAATGTTTGTGTTTTCCATTGTATCTTTTCTATTCTTTTACTGAAAATATGTTTGCAGTAAATATTGTACAAGGTTAAAATCTACACCAATGTTCTTTACATGGATTTTTCATATACCCATTCACAACTCCCATTGCATGTGCAATATTTGGTCTTATGCAAACCATCGCATACATCAAGCTGCCAATTGCTGATGAATAAGGGACACATTTCCTTAGTTAATTTGAAATGTATGGACAAAGGTTTACTAAGTGGTTTTGCATTTTGCATTCTAAACCTCTCCAACACCTTCTCTATGCACTCACTCTGAGACAATGTCAATTTGTGATTTTTCCTGTCTCGTGTTATTCTCATGCCAAGGATTTTCTTTGCAACACCCAAATCCTTCATCGCAAATGAATTAGATAATTTCTTCTTGAGCACATTTATATCCTGAATATTAGACCCCGCAACAAGCATGTCATCTACATACAATAGAAAGATAATATAGCTTCCATTTTCCATCTTTTTAAAATAAACACAGTAATCAGAATGACATATTCTATAACCTTGTTTTGTCATAAACCTATAAAACTTCAAATACCACTATCTTGGAGCTTGATTTAGGCCATATAATCTCTTCTTTAACCTGCATACCAAATTTTCCTTCCCTTTGACCTCATACCCCTATGGCTATTGCATACAAATATCTTCATCCAAATCCCCATGGAGAAAAGTTGTATTTACATATAACTGTTCAAGATGAAAATATTGTACTTCCACAAGACTTAAAATAGTCCTAATTGAAGTCATTTTAACAACAGGAGAAAATATTTCATCAAAATATATACCTTTCTTTTTTGCAAACCCCTTTACAACAAGTCTATCCTTGTACCTTTTTTTCCCTCCCTCTTCTTCCTTCAACTTGTAAACCCATTTATTCTGAAATGCTCTTTTTCCTACAATCAACTGAACCAAATCCCAAGTTTTTTTATTTACGAGAGAATCCATTTCCTCTTTCATGCCTTTCTCCCACTTCTTTTTAGTGTCTACCTGCATTGCCTCTTCATAACATTCTAGTTCACTAGAATCAATTAACAATAAATCATGCAATGAAGGAGAGTGTCATTCAAGGGGTATAATTAACCTGGTAAATCTTATAACAACACTTGCAGGAGTTTGAGGTACCTGTTTCTCCTCTTGTTGTACATTTTGATTTTCTAGTACCTTTGGAATTTCTTTTTCAGTGATCTCATTAAGCACTATGTTTTTTGGTTTTTCTTTTTCCTGTTTCTTTTCCTGCAACTGATCTTTGTACATGACCTTATCATTTAATATGGAATCTCTACTCCTAATGATTTTGTGATTTTCATAATCCCATAAGCGATAACCAAAATCATTAACATTGTATCCAATAAAGATACATTTCTTGGATTTTTCCTCAAGCTTTGTTCTATTTTCTTTATCAATATGGACAAATCCTTCACAACTAAAATGTAGATTTTAACCTTGTAAACTATTTACTACAAACAGATTTTTAGTAAAAGAACAAAAAAGATAAAATGGAAAATTCAAACATCATATAGAGATTTTTCCCCTGGAAACCCAAAACCAGGAAAACCAACATATTCTATATTCATTCGTAGTGTTACATCGTTTACAATACAATATACATATAGCATCCAGCGGCATCCAAAACTCTAACCCAATGACATGGATTAGTCAACAACCCTAATTCCTTAAAAGGAAATAGAAAAACATCAGCAAAAAACCATGTGCCGAAAAGCCACCCAAAAATGCGACACTACTACTCATGCAAAGAATATAACACATATCGAACATTCTCCCACTTGTTGTTTTCTTTTCATACAGGAGGTTACAAGGTTACACAGTCAACAATCTACGATAGAAATTCCCATGGATCCTCTACACCAAGAGAACTTCTCAGTGCTCACATACCTTGCTAATGAATCAACAACATTCTTCAAAGTGTCCACCTTCATCAACAATACTTTATTTTCTTCAACCATGTCTTTCAAAAAGTGATATTGAATATCAATATGCTTTGTCTTTGAATGATAACCCAGGTTCTTTGCTAGAAAAATTTCACTTTGACTGTCACAACCTATCCTTACATCTTGTCGTACCAACTGAATACCTGAACATAATCTTTGTAACCATACTACTTCCTTACTTGCATGAGTGGATTCCATGTATTCATCTTCTGTAGTTGAAAGTGCCACTAAATCCTGTCTTTTTCTCATCCAACTTATTGCTCCTCCAAATAGGTTAAACACATACCCACTTGTAGATCTCCTATAATCTAGATCTCCAACCCAGTCTGCATCCACAAATCCATGTATATCCACCACTCTGTCCAATCTCGGTCTTCCCTGGTAGCGCAATCCATAGCTAGCAGTGCCATGCAAATACCTGAAAACCCTTTTTATTGTTGTCCAATGGTCCTTCTCTGGTTTTGACATATACCTCGTCAAAACTCCCACTGCATGTGCAATGTCTGGTCTAGTACAAACCATTTCATACATCAAACTACCAATTTCACTCGCATATGGAACATGATACATGTCACCCTCCTCTTCCTATGTCTTGGGACACTGAACCGAAGATAACTTTACACCAACAGGAATAGGAACCTTGACCAATTTACATTCCTGCATATTAAACCTCTACAATATTGTCTCAAAATATTTTCTTTGATTTAACCAAAGTTTCCTCTTTTTTTCGATCTCTTTTAATTTCCATGCCCAAAATGAAATTTGAAGCATCGAGACCCTTCATGTCAAAATTAGAGTACAACTGATTTTTCACATCCTTGATAATCTCCTTGTTGTTTCCTATCAGCAACATGTCATCCACATACAAGACCAAATAAATCAAATGATCACCAATTAATTTAAAATACACACAATGATCCTCTTTTCTTCTTGTGAAGCCAAGTCCTAGCATATAAGTATCAAATTTTTGATACCACATCCTTGGTGATTGTTTTAAACCATATAGGGACTTTTTCATCTTGCATACCAGCTCCTTCTTTCCCTTCACAGCATAACCTTTTGGTTACTTCATATAGATTTCTTCTTCTAGATCCCCATGTAGGAATGTTGTCTTCACATCCATCTGTTCTACTTCAAAATCAAATGCAGCAGCAATAGATAACATAAATCTTATTGAGGTTAACTTGGCAACAGGAGAAAAAATCTCACCAAAATCAATTCCATCAACCTAGGAATAACCCTTTGCTACTAACTGAGCTTTGTATTTCTCCACTTTTCCTTCTGCATTCATCTTCTTTTTAAATACTCATTTGTTGCTAATGGGATTTCTTCCAGTCGGAAATTCCACTAGATCCCAAGCCTCATTCTTATCCAAAGATACTATTTCTTTGTCCATGGCCTTTTTACAGAGATTTTCATCCTCTAAATCCATTGCCTCCCTAACAGTTCTAGGATCATTATTAGTAATAGACAAAGAAAAAATTGAATGGAAATCAGATGGAGTATACCTTTCCCGTAGCCTTCTTTCTCAAACCAATCTCCTCAATATTGGAGTATGAGGATATTCTTCTTCTGATTCATGTTCTTCTGTCGAGTCTGACTCATCATCCTTTAAATCAAACTCTATTTTCTTTGGTTCTTCCTTACATGGTAGGACTTCCTGTTTAAAAACATCATGCATTTCTCTAAATACCACGTTTCGGTTATACACTACCTTCTTATTTTATAGGTTCCAAAGCTTATATCCTTTGAGACCATCTTTATATCCAATAAAAATACATTTTTCAACCTTCTTATCTAGCTTACTCATGTTTTCCTTTGGAACATGAACATATGCATCACAACCAAATACCTTGAGATGTGTGAGAGAGGGTTTCTTACCATTGCATACTTCTTGTGGAGTCTTGTCATCCAGCGTTGATGAGGGTGATCTGTTGACTAGGTAACATGCAATACCCACTACCTTTGCCCAGAATTCTTGTCCTAACCCAACACCACTGAGCATGCACCTTGTTTTTTCCATCATCATCATGTTCATCCTTTCTACAAATCCATTCTACTAAGGTGTATATGGAGTAGTCTTCCACCTTGCTATACTGCACTTCTTACAAAATTCTTCAAATTCATTGCTACAGAACTCTTCACCATTATCTGTCCTTGAAACCTTAATTCTTTTCTCTTTTTGATTCCCAACAAGAGCCTTAAACTCTTTAAACCTATCAAAGACTTCAAATTTCTTCCTAAGGAAATATATCCAAGTATTTCTCGAGAATTCATCTATAAATGAGACATAGTACATAGATTTTCCCAATGATGGGACCAATACAGGTCCAAAAATATCATTGTGAACTAGTTGTAAAATTCCTTCTTCCCTCATTGCACCAGAAGGCAATCTTACCTGATTCTACTTCCCATATACACAATGTTCACATAAATCAAAATCCAAAGAGCAGTTATACATACCTTCAACCATACCTTTACCATGTAGTAGTTGAAGACCCTTCTCTCCAATATGCCCTAGTATTTGATGCCACATCATAAAATTTTCTCCAGAGATTGTTGGAGTTATTTGTTCTTCAACTCCAATATTAGGAACAATGGAACTATTACACCCATCACTAATAGTGCTTCCTTTCAGCTTATATAGAGTTCCAAACTGAGCTCCCTTCAACAACACCATTTCTCCTTGAACCATCCTGCAGGTTTCCTTTTCAATTATTGTTTTTACCCCTTCATCGTCCATTTTTCTTACATAAATCAAATTTTTGGCCAAACCTGGGATGTGAAGAACACCGGGAAGTGTTCTAATCCTTCCATCTATGAGCCTCAACTTGAATTTTCCTTTTCCTATGATTCTGGTTGTCAAATCATCACCTAATAAAACATTACCTCCATCATACCTTTCATATTCACAAAACCGCTCCCTGTGGGGATTCATATGAAAGGATGCACCAGAGTCAACCAACCATGCCTCATGATCTGCATGCATGCTTGAAGAATCCAAGTACACATCCTCTCTTTCTTTCTTGGACCTATTTTCTTCTATAGAAGGAGATTCTTAAGATCCCTTCTTTTTCTCAAATTTGGATCTACATTGATTCTTGTAGTGCCCTTCTTTTCCACATCTCCAACATACCTTTAAAAACTTTCCGAGAGATTTAGATCTGCCCTTAGACTTAGATCTCCCACTTCAGAACTTAGATCTATTTCTTTCCTAGGAACATTCTCTTGCAAATAATGTGTTTGTGCTCTATCCTTCCATATTATTTTGTCTCATCTCCTCCGACAACAAGGATGCAACCACTTCATCAAACTTCAATATAGTTGTATTAATACCTATGGCCACAACCAGACTATCCCATGAGTATGGTAAATAAAAACTAATACATTTATCTTCATCTGAAATTTTAATCTAAATAGATACTAACTGACTTACCACAGTATTGAAGGCGTTCAAATTCTCTGCCACCAAGTCTCCATCTCTCATCCTCAGGTTATACATCTTCCTTCTCAGGAATAGTTTATTTAATAGGGACTTATATTGATACAACTTCCCCATATTATCCCATAAATCCTTCACTATAGCTTCCTCTGACACATTCAGTAATACTGAATCTGAGAGACACGGTCAGATTGTGCTCTTTGCCTTCCGATCCAATTTTTTCCAGTCATCTGTTGAAGTTCCTGTAGGTGCAGTACCTGGATCTACCGTGATCCACTACTCTTTGTCCACCAACAGATATTCCATCTTGAGCTTCCATAGCTCTAAACTTTTCCCATTAAACTTCTCGATCTCCATTTTCGAATTGCTCGCCATTTATTTTCACCTGAAAAATGAATACCACAGATCTCCCATTGTAACAAGGATTATCACAGTCCCGAGCCAAACCCTTGACCACAAAGGTGTCCCCCTGAAGCCAAAAATCTCTAATAGCAAATGTAGATTTTAACCTTGTAAAATATTTACTGCAAACAAATTTTCAGTAAAATAACATAAAATATACAATGGTAAATACGAACATTACATAGAGATTTTTCCCCTGGAAACCTAAAACAGAGAAAACCAACATATTTTATATTCATTCATAGTATTAAATTGTTTACAATAAAATATACATATAAGATCCAGCGACATACAAAACCCTAACCCAATGACCTGGATTAGTCAACAACCCTAATTCCTTAACCGGAAATAGAAAACCATCGGCAAAAACCCATGTGTCAAAAAACCGCCCAAAAATGCAACACATTTCCCGAGGAAAAAAAAATTTCTCGAGGGTGCTGCCCCCGAAATCCTGCATGGGGGGATTTCACCCTCCTACACCCCCAAAGGGGGTGCATAGCGAGAAATAATAGAACACATACCCAATATGAAAGTCTTCAAAAAATAATAGTTTACCTTTTTACGTGTCCATGACTCCTCTAGAATTCTACCATCCAAAGAGCTTGAAGGTCCTATGTTTATTAAGTAAACAAAAGTATATACAACATCTTCCTATAACTATAAGGTAAAACCAGCATGCAATCTCATACTCCTTTCACCCTCCATGATTGTCCTATTCATCCTTTATGACACACCATTTCCTTGTAGTGTTCCTCGAATTGTCTTCTCTCTATGAATCCCATGGTATGAATAGTAATCATCAAACTCCTTGCTACAATATTCACCTTCATTATTAGATCTGAGACACTTCAACCTTTTTCATGTCTCATTCTCAACCAAAGCTTTCCATTTCTTAAAAGTAACAAAAACATTAGATTTTTGTCGAATGCAATAAACCCAAGTTTTCCTATTCGCATCATCAATAAAAGTAACATAATAATGAAAGCTACCAAGAGATATTACATAAGTTGGTCCCCATACATCTATATGTACAATCTCTAACCTTTCACTCTTCTTTTGTTTTTCGACTATGAAAAATCTATCTCTCTTCTATTTTCCATAAACACAATGCTCACAGAAATCCAAATCAATTTGTTTAAGATCTGGAAACAATTTTTTTTGTGAAGTATCTACATCCCCTTCTCACACATGTGTCCAAGCCTATGATGCTACACTATTGTATCCACTCCCATAGAAGCTAAAGAGATATAATATTCAGTGTTACCAGTACATAAATAAAATGTACCCACCTTCTCTCCTTTTGCTATCACCAGTGATACTTTGGTGACCTTCCACACCTTATCTGTAAATATGGATTTACAACCTTCACTTACCCATTGCCCTGTTGAAATTATATTTTTCCTTAGATCAAGAACATGTCTTACATATTTCAACAACCATTGGTTTCCATTCCTTTTCTTTATTTTTACCTTTCCCATTCCAACAATTTTGCATGGTGCATCGTCACCCAAATCAACCTGTCCAAAATCACCTTGAACATAATCTAGAAAATGTTTCCTATGGGGTAGATTATTGGCATGAAATGAAGCCCTGAATATAATACCCAAGACTCATAAATTATTATCTATAGAAAGAATCAAGAATCTTGTAACAAATCATTCTGTTGTGGACGGTTGGGGTGTGGGCGGGTGGCGTGGTGTGGAAAATCACTCTTTTTTTCTAGTCTGGATTTGGATCTTCCTTCCTATAATTCATGTAGTTTCCTGAGCCCTTTTCCTCTATAATTCATGTAGTTTCCTGAGCCCTTTCCTCTATATTTTTGTCTTCCCATGTTCTCCATGTTTAACGCATTACATGATGTGTCACATGTGCTTTTCCATCACATTTACTCACTAAAGATAACACCAACAAGATCATTAAATTTTAAAGTGTTTGAACCAGAGACAAATTTACTTACAACCATAACCAAGCCATTCTATATTTTTGGTAATGAGCACAAGATTAGAAGAGCCCTGACCTCATTACCAAAGTCCACTTTTACAGAACTTAGTTGATGAGTAACTATATTAAATTCATTTAAATGATCTGCAACAGACCCACCTTATGACATCTTCATATTAAATAATATATTCATTAGAAATACCTCATTTGATGCCAAGGGTTTTTCATATAGTTTATTCAATGCGTCCATCAACTCCTTCATTGTCTTTTCTTTCGAAATATTCAAAGCCACAGATGTTTCCAGGCTTAGCCGTATCGTTCCTAATTCCTTTCTGTCAAGAACCTACCATTCTTCGTCCTTCATGTCTGTCAAATTATTTGATATTCCACCCAATGGTAGGAATATATCCTTATGATATAATTAATCTTCCATATGCATCTTCCATAACTAGTAGTTTTGGCCGTTAAATTTCTCGACCCTAATTTTCCATCTTCCACCATTGCTCCCACTCGAACCAAGAACCCTCTTTTCCTGTGAGTTACCTTTCACTCTGATACTAGTTGTTATAAAAGCATGATCATGGATAAATAAAATAAAACAAATGCAGCAATAAAACATAGAAGATACATAATACAATAAAGACACAGATATACATGGTTCACCAAGTGTGGGCTACGTCCACCAGAAAAATTGTCAGGTCCTTCCTTTTTTATTATCCAACAAATAAAGGGATACAACCTATAAAACACTTGTTGTAACTTCCTCTTCTTTCTCTCACGGTCTCCTCTATCATAATACAATATTTTCAATAATACATATCTGCAATACATTTCCCTCATAAAAGAGGGTTTCCTTCTAGGGAAAAAAACCCTAACATAACTTCTACTGTCAAATCTGCGACCTTATAATGAACGGTCCAGATTTACTATGAAATTACAATATACATTTACAAGTAAAATTTTCCTTCAGGGGCGAAGCCCTCGAACCCCCTAGCCAGGGATATAGCTCCCCTGGACCCCGCAGGAGGGGCAATCCCCCTTTTCACTCCCCCGCGTGGAGGAGTGTACATTCTTTCGGGATGTAAACTCTTCATGAGGTATAAACACAGCTGAAAACAAATACCTCTTAATTAGGAAGATAATCAAGCTCCACAACCAACAATGGTGATCTACTAGTAAGACTTCGAACAACATCATCTATGGTTGGGTGGAAATTCCTTGGTATACAACTAGTTGGTGATTGATTTTAATAAAGATAAGTTCTCTCCCTATCATGGTTTTCTTCGCTAGATATTTATATCCGTTGTGTAATACTGTTATCTTTAAGATATGATGTGTTTATACTAATCCTATATGTTGGTTATTGTCATGCATAACATGTTAATATTTCAATTTTACAGTTAACAAGAATCTTGATGAATGCTTGTGTATATTTATTTCTTCTTCATTTAATTAATTGATATCATAAATGTGAAATATCCTAAGAGGGATAATTTATAGATACCTGAGAATTGGGTATGTTTTTTAGCAGAGCATGGAGCAAATCGTATTTAAAAGAAAAGAAAAAAAATTAGGTTTTCTTCTTTGGGTGTGTCACAAATTGGTATGGGAGCCCTAGGTTTACAACGCTAGGCCTTAAAGGGGCCTGTTATAGAAATTTTGGTGGTATTTCTTGAATTAATTATTGGCTATCGGACAGTGTCGAGATTACCATGGAAATAGTGCTTGGGTGATCCATCGTGGCCCTAACAACTCAGCTAGCCTTCCCTTCTTGGGGCGAGCCTCTGAATCAATAATATGCCTAGCAAGGAAACCAATGAACAACCATCATTGATTGAAATTCCAAGGTGGGTTTCCAGAGTCGATATGTGTACTGCATAAATCTTTATCTCTCATGCATGTAGGGAAAGGTGAATGAAAAGTTTATAAACAAAAGCCAAACCTTTGTGACATCTTCACGAATCATAACGAGTCACAGAACCCTACAGAGTTTCACTTTGTGTAATTTTCATTGCCACATCAAACATCGAGTCTGTATTTCCAATCGATGCCCCATCATCCTTTGTATTTTTCCAGCTGTGAGCTTGTGATACGCCCTATTTCCACATGTTAGTATATGAATTTTCTAGGTGGGCTGGTGGGCCCTTGTTGGGATCAATCCTTTGGATGGTCACCCTTAATTGACGACCATTGGATCTTAGTATGTAAATATCACCACCATTGATTGGAAGTCATTTCCATCAATATGTCTGAGTGCAAGGTTGCATGGAGTCTGATGAAAAGGGACTATGATAGTTTTTGATCCATCAGAGAGTGTCTTTAGAGAGATCTGGGCCATTGGATCCATTGAGGTGAGTTTCATCAGAGTCTGAGGGTCAAAGTGTCCTTGAATGCCCAAAGTGGAGGCACTTCGATGGGAGTGACTCCGAGAGTGAAGGATGACCATTGATATGTTGGGAAATATTCCCATAATCTCATCCACATATATAGTGTAGTTCAAGTAGGAGAAGACAGAATGATTATTTCATGGTGACATGGTGTCACAGCTCGATGGTCAAGGTGACAAGGATATGAGCATGGAAATCCATGTACTCATAGGATTATACATGTCTACAGCTGGTTGGTTGATGGGACAAGAGTGGGCCTAGTTGGGTGTGGGGGGCCTTAGGCCTTCGATTTAAATCGTATCCCTCATATATGTAGGATGATAGATATCGACCATTCATTGGAGGGGTTCTAGTCGAAGTGAGATGCAGTCCTAGAGGGGGATGCACTCATATGGGAGGAAATTTGAGGAATTATCTGCTTGATTGATTGGTGAGTGGGAACGAGGTAACAATAGTTTTCAATCTATCATGGGTCCCACATGTCCCAATAAGAGGAGTTAAGGAAGGGGACTTAACTGTCAAGAAGTTGTGAACTCCGAATGAATATTGACCATTGGAGGATGAGAATTGGAATCATTGGATCCGTCAGAATTAGTACAGTCAGAGTGAAATGGTCGAAGTAGTCAACGAGACTATAGTGAGGGTACTCCGATGGGAAGGACTCTGAGAAGAGGTCTAAGTCATAGATCGTGTGGGTCCCTTTTGTATCATGGAGAATGGGCACTAAGAGCATATAGTAACCGTTGTGCAAGTATAGATTCTAAAGTGATCATATCCATTAGGTCCCTGACTGTGAGGACCGTTAGATCTATTGGAGGGTGTCGTCAGACCAAGTCTTTCAGAGTGGGAAGTGAATCATGGAGTGGATGCACTTTTACAGAGAAGACTAAAATGATTTAAAGAAAGGCTTTGAAGTGTTATGAACCATTGATTGGTGGAATGATGGACTGAGTGGTAGGATCCATGTCAGTGTCCACATTAGTACCACATCATATGGCACAAGTGACTAAGCACCATGTGGATTTCATGTGACATTAAAGTGTAATTTAATGAATGACGACCTACGGATTTTTAAAAGGCCATAACCTTTTTACCCAAGCTCGAAATTAAGAAAGAAAATAGTTGTTAGAAAGCTCTCGAAGAGAGGAATTTAGTTATGCACCCAGAAACTTGTTTCAAGTAGAAAAACTCACAACCAATTTAGAATAAAATGAATAATGTCCTTAAGGAAAATTAAAAAGAGAAAATTTATGTATATAATTATTTTATAGTACCTTCCAAAAATACTTACACATGCTTATGTTTTCATTTTAGCTAACAAATATTATGTCACATGCACACTCTTTTGCAGAATTAAGGGATATAAACAAGATAAGAATGTATATCTAGGAAATGGTGGAAGGGGAAGGAGCCTTCAGTCATGATAAATCATCCTAGGGTCAAAACATCAGTGTTGGAAATGCAGAGACAGAATCAAATGGATAGAAGAATAGAGGGGAATAAAAGACATTGGTAAAGACTGTGGAAATCCTGAAAATATAACTGTAGAGTTATAAAATAGAAAATGAGAGATTAATGAAACAATAGCACAAAATAAATTATCAAGTGATGCAAAGCCTAAATAAACTGCATAGACAATCAAATAAGGGATCAGTTTTAAGACATGAGGAAGGAGGAAAACAACATGAAATAATAGATAACTACATAGGGACTAATTATTCTAGAAGTGTTAGTAGGAATCATAGGAAACACTCACCTCCTCAATTGCACAACTATTCACATAATCTTGAAGCAATAATTTCCACATACCATTTGCATGGAAAAGATTCTATGTGGTGGGATCAACTGAGGAAATTTGAACACATTAATGAGAGCAAGATCACTTGGAAACATTTCAAGAGATAGTTTTAGAAGGAGTACCTTTCAGAGCATTTCTATGACAAGAAAATGAAGGAGTTAGTTGAACTAAGGCTAGGAAGCATGACCATGGTAGAGTATGAAAATAAGTTCTTGGGATTGTTAAAGTATGTGGGGTTTGCAAAGGATGAGAAGGTGAAAATACAAAGGTTTTTTAGTGGAATACCTTCATTTTATAAAGATAAGATTCAATATGATGATCCCAAGACTTTGATTGAGACCATTAAGAAGGATAAGTACCTGTATGATCAAGGAAAGGGTAGAGAATCCATGACGAAATATTGGAGGGATAATAATAAAGAGAAGTCTGATTAGACAAATAGATGATTCAAACCTCCTTTCAACAGAAATAGCTCAAACAAAAATCAGCAAGACCGACCTACTAAGGATGATCCCGAGAAGGAGAAATCCTTGGGAAAAGGGGGAAGCCCACAAATCCAATGTTGGGAATGTAGATAAGATCACATGTATAAGGATTGTCCTCGTAGAAAAGACGAAGTGAAGACCATGAAGGACATCCAAAATGATACAACAATAGAAGATATGGGCATAATATATGAAGTTGTAGAAGTTTGACAAGCAGAGTACCAATCCAATATGATCGAGATGGAAGGTATGCCAATTAATAAGCCTATTGCTATCTTAATTGATTTAGGAGAAATACATTGTTGCATTGATCCTAAAATAGTGGATAGATTACATTTGGAGAAAAGTATGCTTGAGAAATCAAGTTTGGTTCAGCTAGCCACTGGAACCAAAAGAAGGATCAATGAGGCTATTAGAAGTTTCCCAATAAATTTGAATGGAGTAAGTACAATTGTTGATATGAATATCATCCCATTAGGATATTATGATATTCTCAATGGGATGGATTGGATTGACAAGCATCATGTTGTCCTAGACTATCATAACAAGACATTTACATGCCTTGATGAAGTAGGAAAATAGAGCATTGTGAAAGGAATTCCAAGACCCATTTCTATAAGGGATATTTCAGCATTACAATTGAAGAGACGTTTTGGGAAAGGATTTCAATTTTTGTAGCCCATGTGGAGGATCCAGATAAGACAAAATGGTCGAGCCTTGAATATTTTTCAGTACTGCAAGATTTTGAAGATGCATTCCAAGAAATACCAGGGTTGCCACCAAAGAGGGAGATATATTTCTCTATTGATTTAGTACTAGGAGCTTCCCTAGTATCAAAAACACCATATAGAATGAGTATGCTAGAATGAAAGGAATTACAAATGTAGTTAGAAGAATTGATGAATAAAGGGTACATACGTCCAAGTGTTTCACCTTGGGGAGCATCTGTACTCTTTGTCAAAAATAAGGATGAAAAATTGAGGCTGTGTATTGACTTTACATAGTTGAATAAATCCACTGTGAAGAAAAAATACCCTCTACCATGAATTGATGACCTCTTTGATAAAATAAGAGGGGAAAATGTATTTTCAAAAATAGACTTGAGATCACAATACCACCAGGTAAAAATCAAGGAAGAATACATCAATAAGACAACCTTTAGAACCAGGTATGGGAATTATGAATTTGTAGTGGTTCCATTTGGGTTGACCAATGCACCAGTTGTCCTTATGTGCTTAATGAATGGCATATTCATAAATTATATTGATAAGTTTGTCCTTGTATTTTTGGATGACATACTTATCTATTCTAAGTCAAAACAAGATCATGAACATCACTTGAGGTTGGTGTTGCAAGTACCAAGGGAACATTAGTTTTATGCCAATATTAGTAACTATTCCTTTTACCAAGAACAGATCAATTACTTGGGACACATTATTTCAGAACAATGTATATCAGTGGATCCATAGAAGATTGAAGCCATTAGAGGATGGTCAATACCCAAGAATGTTTTAGAAGTCGGATATTTTATGGGATTAGCTAGTTACTACAAAAGATTTATAATGGGGTTCTCTAACATTGCTAATCCCATCATTTCTTTGAAAAATAAGGGAAATAAATTTGAATGGAGAGTCGAGTGTGAAGAGAGCTTTAATTCATTGAAAAAATTACTTAGTAGTGCACCTATTTTAAATATTGTTGACCCAAATGAAAATTTTGTGGTATGTAGAGATGCATGCAAGGAAGGACTTGGTGGAGTACTCACTCAAAATGAACATGTCATTGGTTATGAGTCCAGAAAGATTAAATAACATTAGAGGAAATATTCCACACATGACTTGAAACTTGCTTTCATTGTTCATGCATTGAATATGTGGAGGAATTATCTCATGGGAAAGAGATTTGAATTAAGAATATACCATAGTGGTCTAAAATATATTTTTGAAAAACCAACTTTGAATGCCATGCAAACAAGATGGATGGAATTTTTAAGTGAATATGATTTCAACATCATTCATATCAAAGGAAAAGGAAATAAAGTTGTTGACGCAATTAGTAGAAGAATGCATATCATGCCTGCTACAACAATTAGTATGCATCAATCAAATTCGAAGAGAATAATTTTAGATGTTGATGTTATAGATCAACATTACCTACAGGTAAAAGAAAGCCTACAACATGAAAATGTATAGCAGAAAATCAGAGAATATGAGATGAAGGAAGATGGATTAGTTATGCATAAAAATAGAATTTATGTTCCTAGTTCTGAAGAACTTAGGAATTTTGTATTAAAATAAATGCATACTGTTCAGTATGCCAGACATATCGGTTACCAGAAAATAATTGCAGCAGTAAGAAGACAATTCTTTTCACCAGGAATGAAGAAATATGTTACTGATTACATTGCCAGATGTATGGAATGTCATAGAGTGAAGGTTGAGCATAGACACCCAACAGGTTTATTACAACCATTACCAATTCCAAGGAAGAAATTGTAATTGGTAACCATTGATTTTATAACTAAATTTCCTAGGACAATAAGAAAACATTGTTCAATAATGGAAGTGGTTGATAAATTGACAAAGGATGCTCATTTTGTCCTTGTAAAAATGGCACATACAACAACTAATATTGCATAAATTTACATGAGGGATATTTCTAGGTTGCATGGAATACCTAAGGAAATTGTATCAGATAGAGATACAAAGTTCACTTCAACATTTTGGAGGGGATTATTCAAGGGATTTGGCTCAAATATGAACTTTAGCACAACATACCATCCACAGTCAAATGGGTAGAAATGGAGAGTTATTCAAGTTATTAAGGACATGTTAACACTGTATGTGATGGATAAGCCATCTAAGTGGGAGTATTACTTGCATTTGGTTGAGTTTTCCTATAATAATGTGTATCAAGTTTCATCGAAAATGAGCCCATTTTAAGCTTTGTATGGTAGGAAATTCAATACCCCAGTGAGTTGGGTTAACCCAACTGATATAGTGGTACTTGGGACAAAATTGCTCAAGGATATGGAAGACCAAATGGTTCTAATTAAGAAGAATTTGAAGGCAACACAGGATAGACATAAACGTTATGCAGATAAAAATAGGACAACAAGAGATTTCAAAGTGGGAGAGAATGTTCTTTTGAAAGTGAAGCCCAATAATATCTCATTGAAGTTGGGAAGTTGTACAAATCTAGCAGCTATATTTTGTGGTCCATTTGAAATATTGGACAAAATAGGGCATTTTTCATACATGCTTGCATTTCCTGCTTCCATGAATGTGCATAATGTATTTCATGCCTCTTTGCTAAAAAATTATGTACATTATCCTAACGATTTTATTGATTGGAATTTTATTCAGGTAGAACCAGAGGGAGACTTTCAGGTCCAACCAGTGCACATATCGGATAGAAAAGTCAAAATACATTGGAATAGAGTTATACAAATGGTAAAAGTGTAGTTGACCTTCTATGGTCCTGAAGATGCTACTTGAGAGCATGAAGATTCCATGCAGGAAGAGTACCTGCAACTTTTTGAATAATTTTGAAATTTTGATTTTTTGTTTTGTATATGCACTGAGGACAGTACCAAAATAAGGAGGAGGGGAATGGAATACCCCAGTTTTAAGTCCCCATATTAAATAATGTATTTTGGTTTATTTGATGAAAGGATAGAGAGGCCAACCAATCAAAAGAGGTCAGAGTTCCTAGGAAATGTAATTCTTTGATCATCATTAATAATAAAATACATCGATGGATTCTAGACAAACAAGGACAAGAGTTATAGGGGGATATGATTCCATGAGAGAGGGGGATTAAAGGGATAAGTCATTTTATTATATTTTTATTTACCCATAATTTTTTTATTGAGAGAGGTGGTTACGTGAGCTTCTTGGAAGAAGTTCACGTGGTTCTTGATTTCTCATGTAAATATATAAACCCATGTTATGGGTTGTTTTGGGGTTCTTATCCATTCACTCTTTCAAACTTTAATTAATTGTTTCTCATTTATGATTCCTCATTCATTCTTTTTATGGGATTGGGACATGGGGGAAAATTATTGAGGATGAACCCATTGTTTGTTGGCTATAGTAATTGTTGGTGTATTCCAACCATGAATTAATGCTTGCATGTCTGAGATGTATTGGAAAGTGTTAATTGTTTTTCACAGCTGTGAATCCTGAGAATCCCAACATGGATATTCTTGACCAGATGCATTGGAGCCCTACAAGGAGGTGGATAGCCTGAGGACTACATGGCAGAGGGGGTCCATTCTCTTGGGCTGTGCATACTGGAAATAAGAGAGATGGTGTAATTCATATTGCTATGTGTTGAGAAAGTTGTGATATATTGACTGTTGACTAATTTCGGAAGTTAAGTGACACCCTGGAATTGTCCTTGTCAATTCATAGCCCTGGCTCGAGGGTGACCTGCTTTTGAGACTTTGAACAACAACATCTATGGTTGGGTGGAACATCCTTGGTCTGCATCTAGTTGGTGATTGATTTTAATAAAGATAAGTCCTCTCTCTGTCATGGTTTTCTCTGGTAGATATTTATTTTTGTTGTGTAATATTATTATCTTTGAGATATGATGTGTTTATGCTAATCCTGTTTGTTGGTTATTGTCATGCATGACATGTTAATATTTCAGTTTTATAGTTAAAAGGAATCTTGATGAATGCATGCATATATTTCATGCTTCTTCATTTAATTAATTGATATCAGAAATGCATAATATCCCAAGAGGGAGAATTTAGAGATACTCGGGAAGTGGGTATGTTTCTGAGCAGAGCATGGAGAAAATTGTATTTAAAAGAAAATATTTTGGGGGGGGGTTGTTGCTCTGGGTGTGTCACATACCTTAAAATATCCGTATTCCTTCTCACACTGTATTAGTGGTGTAGACATAGAAATTCATTGAATATGATTTGTTTTGGCTATAGATTTTAATTATGAAACCAATTAATAGAATATGGTTATCTGTATGAATATTGGATATTTTTCCTGATCAAAATAGGAACATAAGTGCAAAATAATCACAACTTATTTATTATTATTATTGAAATATCATGGGTTAATATTCATCATTTACAAATCTGTATTTGTACACTTCATATGTAACCCATCAAAGGCACTATAAGTTACAACTTCTAATATTACATGAAACTTCGATGTTATATTTTATAAAATAAATATCTAATATCACTAAGTTTTTTCTTTGTAACATTCAAATGTGGTTTTCAAGTAGTCTACATGGAACAAGATCAAAATCATGATTTTTTTTCCCCTTCACATCAAGAGCATAAATTTTAGACAAGTAGTCATAGTGTGGAAGGGGTTAAGAATAATTAGCATACCTAAAAGAAAGTGGAGGCATGCCTAAAGTTTGTAAGTTTGATTTTAAAGAATGAATTACGACTATTGGAAAAATTAATGTTGGGATGCTTGATATCTTGGTGGATCACATGGTGTGGAAGTGACCAACATTCTCCAAACATTTTCTTGTTGTGCAAGCACCCACCCAATCACAAAATATTTTAACCTCCTTCGTGGTCAAGTTTCTTCTTAGGAGTTGTTAAGAACCAAATATCAATATAGCATAGAAAATCCTTAGAAAAATTACTCAATGCCTTGAAAAAGAGATAATTTTAGATAATAAGCCTCTTCGAGGGGGCAACCTCCTTTTACCCCACTTAAATGTTCAANAATAAACTAAAACTAAATACAAATACTCTAACTATTATATATAAACTACTAATTAACTCTTGTAATAACTCAAATCAACTATCTAATTATCAGCTGCAAAATCACTTATTCACAAATATACATTATAGACAACCTACAGATTTGATTAAAACCTGCAAAACTCAATTGTTCACTGCCCTAAGACAACAAGGTATATTTTTTTATTTTTGTATTTTATGAAAAAGAAATTAACTACTGAAATTAAACAATCTAATATAATTTACTGAAATAAAACAATCTAATATAAATCTAATTACAATTATATTTAAATTAAACTACTTAATGAAAACAGTAAACAACTAACTAGTTGACCTGGAAACGCTCCAAGTCCGCCCTGCGTATGATAACTTCCTAAGTTGGTTGGAGGAAGAAATTCACACCATTTAGTCCTTAAGATTTTGGTAAAAGATCAGCTGCGCTGCTTCTTGAAGTGTTATACAGGAAAAACAAGACATAAAGAAAATCATAACAATCTTATGATGATAAATCTTTGCAATAAGGGAAACCTATTATGCAGAAAACTTATATTTAACAACTCAATTTATGAAGAAGACAAAGCTATCATTCACAAACTGAATCAATAATTGTTGTGTCCCTTATCTATTTGGAAGCAACAAGATATGTATAACAGTAAAGAAATTATATCAATTGCATTTGATTTAGATAGAAAAGTAATACTAAACCATAAACAAAATGATATACAAAACCAGGAACAAAGTGTTGATATATTGAAAAGCAAAAGCTATGACAAAACACCAATTCTGCTCCAGTTTGAATCAGAATTACATATCCTTGTTCTCCCACAACTGAG
>SNQJ01S0062373.1:64315-76910 GCA_010110895.2 Picea sitchensis
ATATATAGGAGACTAGGAGGTATAATTACAACTAATGGCCTAAAGCCGACATAAATAAAATAACATTACTAATATAATATGCCCCAATTAAGGGGTAATGAGCCAATATTAGGGCTTAACAGGAGTTGTTTTTCCAAATGCTATCTAGTTACAAATGTTTGCATGATTTGTTAACATTTGGAAACAAGTGCATCACCTCCCTAATAGTTGTGGGTGGAAGCAAATAATGAGTAGTTGGGAAAAGAAAAATATGGCTAGCCAACACCTAATATTGTTATGCATGCTTATGATTCATGTTTTGGTTACGATATATCCTTCTTCACTCCTTGATCCAAAATGGATCCAAACGAACAAATGGTTATAAGACTCAATACTTGCAATCGAATTTGGTGATTAATAAATGTTATAATAACCATTAAAAGCAATGAAAATGTAAAAGTAAATGAGACAAAAGAGAGAAAATATAAAAAATAAAAATTCAAAATATGAGAGAATAAGTCGAGGAATGGGAAATGAAAGGCTATCATGTTGGCCTTCAAATTACCCCATATATCCCTATTTGTTCCTACATTTTCACTCTCAATCGGTTTTTTCTCCAAGGAGAGAAGGATGCAAAAAGAACCATTCATTGCATTGTAACTAGAGATTGTTGGAATAAGATCAATGAACATCCATTTGAAGTTGGCTTTCCCATTTGGATTTCCACTGTGTCTTTGTGTATGGATTTCTAAGTAGTTGTGGAGTAATTCTTGTGTGTGAAATGCTTCTATTAGCTTTGTTAATGGATTAAAATGATGGATTTCTCTATGGATATGTTAAATACTGTGCATGGGTTATTGGTGTTCTTAGATATGTTGAATGTTCTCCTTTTAGTTGAATTCATGGTTGAAATGAAGAATTATCTATTATATTCTTGTTAGCAATGTACTAAAAAATTCTTTCTCCCATTAGTTTTCCATGAAGAACACCAACAATTATATATGTGTCACTATTTGATTCACTTCTAAATTCAAGATCTATGATTTCCATTAAGTGATTGCTACAATTTAATATATAGGTTTCTAAATATGAATGCAAAGTGTAGACATCGAATTCATGATTGGAAAAAAGGAACTGTATACTTGTTTTGTGCACTTGTTGTAAAATTGTTGATCAAGAACACATAAAATCATGTGAAAAAAAACTACTCTTGATGCAACAATGTGAGCATGATGAATGTTTGAAAACAATGTCCTATGTGATAATAAATTCTAGAGTATATGAATGGTGAAGACATATAAAATGTGAGTACTCTTCTTATATTCATTACCAGAGTTGGTTTCCTTCTATGTTGTGATGCCTTGGAACTTATATTTTTTTCCTTCTTATTGGAACTACATGGTTAATTCCTTAAAATACATGAGGATGGGTCCCATAGTGTGTAACCATTCAACACCAAACACAATGTCACAACCACCCATGTCGATAGAAAACATATGATATTTCAGGTGGTATTCACCAATTTGTAGGTGCACATTTTCACAATGCCCACCACATTTCATGGAACCACCATTGGCAATCATGATTTGAAATTTTTTGAGAGCACATATATAGAAATTGATTTCTTGGGAAATGTGATGATGAATAAAATTATGGGTGTTTCCACTATCAATGAGGATTATGGCCTTCTTATGCTTAATGTAGCCAATGAGCTTGAGAGTTTGGGGAGCAGAGAAGCCAGTAAGGGCATGCATTGAAATCAGTGGTTCAAATTTTGGTGCATCAAAGGGTGGAGTAGGAGAGTTGGTTGGAAGTAGGTCTTACAATGGGGTAAATATGGCCTCCTCATCAGTAACATCCTCAGAAATGGCCATAAAAAGTTTTTTTTCCTTACACTTTTGCCCTGGAAAATATTTTTCATCACGGTTATAGGAAAGACCCTTGAGTTGGCATTCATCCATTTCTTCCCAAGTTGATTTTTGGATCTTTAGAGGAGTGACAGGAGGGGTAGTATTGGTGGGTCAAGTGCGAGGAATAAAGGATGGTTTTCAGGTCCGGGTGCAAACAATCTGTTGGTATTCATTGGCTTGTTGAGTAGCTTCCAACCAATTTTGAGGTTAATCCATTAGGACCTGGGCATGGATTTCATCCTTGAGGAAACTGATATTTGATTATGTGAAGAAGGAATATAACATTCCCTATGTTTGGAAATCCAAGTGTTCAAAGGTATATATAAAGTCTTCCACTATGCAAGATTGTTTGAACTTGGTCAAATCTCCTAGATAGTGAGTGTCAGTGTCAAAGAATTCATAAATATTTGCAACAAACCGTGTCTAAGTGACATACCCTTGTTGTGTCTTTCTATACCATTTCCACCAATGCTATTGTTTAGGATCCAAATAGAGGAAACCATAATGAAATTTGGCCAACTCATCAAAAATTCCAAGCAAGGAGAAATAATGTTCGATTTGAGTGACCCATCTTGTGCGATCTTAGCCATCAATTTTTTTCACCTCAACTCTGGGAAGATCGGGGTCATGATGAAGGGAGTTGGAATGAAAGGCCATATTATGGGAAGAGGCCTCACCTTCATAGTGTGAATTTATTTTATAGGAGGGAGAGCCATGGGATTATTTTAACCATTGATTGAGAGAAGTGGTGAGGGATGTCAATTCACCCTTAACTTATGCAAGTTCACAAGTGACTTTGGCCTCGAAGGTTTTGAATTTGGAATTGGTGGAAGCAATGTCATAAGTCACTCTTTGTATGTTATCCAAGTATCATTTGGATTCAGCTTGTAGGTGAAGGAGTTGTTGGTTGTGAGTGGTGGCCATTTGGGAATGACAGCTGTCAAGAATGGGAAGTGGGTCCATGGAAAAAATATGGAGAAATGATATATATTATGGTGATCAGGGTGAAAATAGGAATTCAATTGGATGGGCTTCAAATATAGGTTCGGGGAAGGGGTTCGGGTCCACAGAAAAGACAAAAAGGTCTTAAAAATGATAAGTATCACAGTGATAAGGGAGAAGAGAGGAATCCAATGGGATAGGTCTCAAATAAGAGTGTTGGTAGGAGATCTATACTCTTTTTTTAACTTATACAGAGTTATACTCTAGCTTGAAGAATAATGTAGTTGTGAATGTCCCAAATTGTTAATAGGAAAAATTCTGTAGGAATTTCGTAACCAGAATGCATGAGCCAAGGTTGTGTGAAAATATATCTCGTCTATTCCTTTTTTATTTTGTTTCTTCCCTGGGTGTTAAGGTTTACAAGGTACCTATAGACAAGGGGTTTATCTATGATATATATCTCTGATATACATGTGGGGTTGAAAAGTAGTACTCAGCCCAATATCTCAGGGCACCAACTAAGTAGACTCGACCATACCCTTAGTCGTATTACCCAATTACCCAGGTACTAGAGAGTTTATTCCCAAATTTTGTTATTGGTGTCACTATAGCAGTCAGGTGACTAATTGGATGATTCAGGGATGGTTTTAGAAAACCTAGGGGCTCCCAATATACCTATTGGTATGTGGGAGTGACGGTCATGTATAGATTCTTTCTGATGCGGTACTACTCGCGGGGTACCAAAAAGGGTTACATAGGTTTCCAACAAGTTGAAACTTTTTTTTCTAGACAACCCCGTGAAATCGTATGTATTTCTTGCATCTAGTCTTCCCCACCGCAGGTTTACCCATTGAGTGATAGATCTATGTTCTTTAAATACGTAGACAGTACATGTCTCTAACCTGGAAAAACAAATTCCCACATTTTCCATAGAGGAAATTTCTTTGATACCACTTGTTATGTACCAAATATATTATAATAGAAGAAAATAGAAATATTGCAGAAAATAATAGTGGAACAACAAAATGTAGTGAACCACAACACCAAAACGATACCTTTATTGATAGGAAGCAATGTTCACTTTCCTCTTCGAGGGGGAAGCCTCCAGTAGAGAAGCACTCTATAACAAGAATTCTCAAGAAAAATATTTATCATGTCTCCTACTCTTATTTATACTAATTCTATATTCTAAAGAGCATTCTAGAGGAATATTTTTCTAGAATCAAAAGCTTCTATTAGGTCTTCTTACATCAACTTGTTCACATTTATTAAATAGGCCTTATTAACTAATGTCGGCCTTTATTACATGGAAAATATATTATTATACCTACATGAGGGGTTAGGGAGGTAAGGCCCCTAACAATGTTACATTATTTCCTTCAAATTATAGTTAATTATGAATGAGCTACCCAGTGTAGAAAGAAGAAACCCTTCCTGTGAAGTGTATCTGTCACATCCGTATAAAATTTGTAATATTCACAATAGTCAACCTCATTCCTTATCATTTAGATTATCCATTGACCAACTAATGGGAATGTTAGATTCATTACCTTTGAAATCATTGAAAAATTCTATCATTTTTTGTTTAGAGGGGAGATTGATATGCATATTAATAGGAATTGGATACTAAGGAGAAATTGGAGATCGAGATATTAAAATAATATTGATATATGATTAATTTTTGTAATTTTTGGAGGTTTAGATAGATAATTGGAGATTGAAATATTAAAAGAAGATTGATATTCATTTCAGTAACTTGCTAGGATTATCTAGTTGAGGGCTATGTTCAAATTCGACTTACTTCGACTACAAACCATAGGCTAGTGAAAATAGTCTACAAGCTAGTGCCTAGCAGGAAACTTATGACTTAGCAAGGGTTAAGATGAATGAAGACACATTTGTTACACTGCATCGGATACCTATTATTATATACTTATCAAAACTAACCATGTCTCATCAAGGATTTGAACCTAAGTGGGATTAATGTGAGACCTACCTCCCAACCATTTCAACTATTTACCTTGGACAAGGGGAGATTGAAAAATTGAAAAAAAAAAATGGAATTGGTTTTTTTTTAATATACTTCTTATATATAAAGAAAAATATTTACATCAATAGATATAAACAAATGAAAAATATGGAAGTGTGTATACAATGAACATCATATCATCTTCCATAGGGAAACTAAAATAGCTACGGAATTGGAGTAAGCAGACAGATATAACAAATTGGCATATTTAATCAATAATGCCCATTTTGCTACGAGTTGCATACATACCTCATATAACCATATTTGACAAAAAAATGATTTAAAACTAACCGCATTTTCAAAAGAAAACTCACAATAGAGTTTCCAAAGGATATTCAAAGAAAAAACTCTCAAATAGTTCCAAATACCAACGAAGCAATATTGGATCACTAATCTAGATTCATCAGAGAAAACTTCTTGCTAATGAAAATTCCTTTGAAGGATTTTCGCTAGTTTAGATTGAACCTGAGCCCTACAAGATGTCACAAAGGATCACTCCCACAAGAATTTATTCACAAATTTTGACTTCAAGCAAAGGGGAAAATGCCATCAAAAACACCACTTTTGTCCAAACGCACTTTGGAGGGGAGAGATTGGCATATCAAAAACCAAGAAAAAACTCATAGCTTATAGGAAAGTGGAATCAAACAGATACCATGCAACCTCCTAACTAGGAAAATGCGGGTTTATTGCATTCGACAAAAATATGATGTTTTTGATATTTTTAAGAAATGGAAATCTTTGATTGAGAATGAGACAGGAAAAAGGTTGAAGTGTCTCATATCATACAATGGAGGTGAATATTGTATCAATTAGTTTTATGATTACTGTTCATACCATGGGATTCATAGAGAGAAGACAGTTCCAGGAACACCACAAGAAAATAGTGTGTCAGAAAGGATGAATAGGACAATCATGGAGTGTGCAAGGAGTATGAGATTGCATGTTGGGTTGCCCTTTTTAGTTTTGGAAAGTTGTTGTAAATAATGTTGTTTACTTAATAAACATAGGACCTTCAAGCTCTTTGGATGGTGGAATTCCATAGGAGGAATGGAAAGGTAAAAAGGTAAACTATTATTTTTTGAAGAATTTCGGTTGTGAAGCATTTGTCCATATTGATAAAGAAAATAGAACAAAGCTAGAGGGAAAATCCAAGAAGTGTAGATTTATTGGATATGGTGTTAATGATTTTGGTTATCTCTTATGGGATTATGAAAATCATAAAATCATTAGGAGTAGAGATGTCATATTCAATGAGAAGGTCATGTACAAAGATCAATTGTAGGGAAAGAAACAAGAAAAAGAAAAACCAAAATACAAAATGCTTGATGAGATCACTGAAAAAGAAATTCCAAAGGTACCAGAAAATAAAAATGTGCAGCAACAGGAGTAGCAGGTACCTCAAACTCCTACAAGTGTTGTTAGAAGATATACTAGGTTAAGTAGATCCCCTGAACGATACTCTCCTTCATTGTATTATTTATTGTTGACTTATTTTGGTGAGCCATAATGTTATGAAGACAAAATGCAAGTAGACACTAAAAATAAGTGGGAGCAAGGAATGAAAGAGGAAATAGATTCCTTGGCAAATAAATAGAGTTGGGACTTGGTTCAGTTTCCTACAGGAAAAAGAGCATTACAGAATAAATGGGTTTACAAGTTGAAGGAAGAAGATGGAGGAAAAAAGTGGTACAAGGATAGACTTGTTGTAAAAGGATTTTCACAAAAGAAAGGTATAGATTTTGATGAAATATTTTCTCCTATTGTTAAGATGACTTCAATTAGGAATATTTTAAGTATTTTGGCAATAGAAGATTTGCATCTTGAACAGTTAGATGTAAAAATAGCTTTTCTCCATGGGGATTTGGAGGAAAAGATTTATATGCATCAACCATAGGGGTATGAGGTCAAAGGGAAGGGAAATTTGGTATGAAATTTGAGGAAGATCTTGTATGGCCTAAAGCAAGCTCCGAGGAAGTGATATTTGAAGTTTGACAGGTTTATGACAGAACAAGGTTATAGTATATGTCATTATGATCACTTTGTTTATTTTAAAAGGATAGAAAATGGAAGCTATATTATCTTGGTATTGTATGTAGATGACATGCTTGTTGTAGGGTCTAATACGCAGGATATAAATGTGCTCAAGAAGAAACTAGATATTTCATTTGTGATGAAGGATTTGGGTGCTGCAAAGAAAATACTTGGTGTAAGAATAACAAGAGACAGGAAAAATCGCAAATTGACATTGCCTCAGGGTGAGTACATAGAGAAGGTGTTGGAGAGGTTTAGAATGCAGAATGAAAAACTAGTTAGTACACCTTTGAAAATCCATTTCAAATTAACTAAGGAAATGTTTCCCAAGAAACACGAGGATATATAACACATGTCCACGGTCTCTTATTCATTAGCAGTTGGTAGCTTGATGTATGCGATTGTTTGCACAAGACTAGATATTGCACATGTAGTGTGTGTTGTGAGAAGGTATATGAACAATACATGTAAAGAACATTGGGAGTAAATAAAGTGGATTCGTAGGTGTTTGAGAGGTACTTTTACTCATGCATTATGTTTTGGAGGTCCAGACAATGTTCTACATGGATATGTTGATTCAAATATGGCAGATTATAAAGATAGTAGGAGAAGCACCACAGGGTATATTTTTACTGTAGTTAGAACATCAATAAGTTGGATTTCAAAACTACAAAATGTTGTTTCACTTTCAACAATAGAAGAAGAGTATGTTTCTGCTACAGAGGCTAGTAAAGAAATATTTTGTTACAAAGGTTTATGGAGGAATTGAGAAAGAAGCAGGAGAATAGAAGGTTGTACTATGATATTAAGAGTGCCATTCATCTTGCAAAGAAATCATCCTTTCATTCGAAGACTAATCATATAAAGCTCAGGTACCATTTCATACGATCTGTCTTGGAGGATGGAAATTTGATACACACTAACCAAAATCTTGTAGACATTTTAACAAAGGGAGTAACCAGGGATAATCTGAGTTCTTTCTCAGTTTCAGTTGGTCTTCAAGCATGAAGGTGAAGATGAGAAATTTTCCAGGTCCAAGGAGGATCATAGTCCAGCAGATACAACATCGGTGGAGTTTTTGAGATCATTCTCCTAGGGGGATATTGTTGATTGTTGTTATAGCCCTAAAATTCCCTATTCATACATACATGGCCTTGGCCCTCTAGCATTTTTTTCCAAAGCACTCTTGAGAAGTTCTTCTTAAAAAACCATTTTTTGGAAGATGTACGTGACCTGCACCATTACACCCTGCGTACATATGCCTGTTGCACCACTACAACTCACATACATATGCATGTTTCACCATTAAAGCCTGCATATGATTGCAAAAGTTGCAAAAAATAAAAAGTTGCAAGGAATTCGTTGAAATTCATGGGCTATTGGAAGTTTCTCAACTAATCCACCTACTATAGCCCATCACCTAACCGAATAACCATATTTTTGGCATATAAAAAGAGGTAGTGGGGTCTCATTTCACATCCAATCATAAGAACGGTGAAACTCTTCCTAATTTCACTTCCCCTCCTTACCCAAGATATTTCTTCCTTTTGTGAGATATTGCCTCAACATTCCCTCATCAGCTCCTTCTTCCTCCATTCAACCCATTCCCTTCCATAGAGGTGATCAGAAGGTTGAGAGAAGAAGTCCATTCAAGGTGTACTTGGAGCATGGTAAAGAGGACCCCAGACCAAGTTCGCGGAATGGTGGATGACTCAGATTGTAAGGTATAATATTTGTATGATGAATAAAATAATCACATTTTCCTATCCCAAATGATGGTGTTCTGAGTATTTTTATTGATTTATACTTGACACGTAATATCTAACCTTAACTTATGGATAGAATAACGTGCTTGTAGTTCTTTTTTTTCCCATCTTTGGATGCGGGTCAACCTTGGGAGGAGACATGCAGACAATGGAAGTTCTAATCTTGAGGAGATCATCACCAAATGTGGGATAAAAGGTATAGTTACCCGATATCTTCTCTATTTTCTTTCTTTACATTAGTTTTGGTATGTTTGGGGTAGAGTAGAATTGATTCACTTTTATATGGTTATTTGCTTTGTCTATATTTTTAACCCTAGTGTAGTTAAAGGGGGGTTTTCCCGCTAGCAGAACTGGTGACCATACTAGGGAAGCCTCTAGGTTCTTTTAGGGGATTTTGGGTTGTTTGATTGGTTTGTTTTCCTTTCAAGTTTCTTTCAAATTTTCTGAAGTCCGTGAAAGGATTGTGGTCACCTTCAGGTGCATACTAGTTGTCCTTGCCATGTAAGACTTCCCGATCTTTTCTTTTTTTGGAGAGATACAGAGGTGTATGTGCCCTGTATTGGGTCAGCTCGCGTACATACATGCACTACTCAATAAATATCCTACATACATATGCAGGTTGTTGATGCAACAACCCGCGTCTCTATTTCAAGGAATTTTTTGAAAAAAAGAAAATTTTCCTCTTTCCTGATTGAAGTTCACACTTCTGAAGGATTTCTTTGATCAATCCAGAGTCTCTGTTTATAGCCATAGCCTGATTATAGGTTTCAGTTTACTTGTTTTTCTTGGACTTCTTGTGTTTACTCTTTAAAAAGGTTTTAAGAAAGTTGTTGAGTTGTAGATCTACATTCTTGGTTTCTTGATTAATCCCTTTGATATGCAGTGGGATAAAGGTCTTTTCCAGTCTTGTTTCAGTTTTATTTTTATCCTTTTTACTTGCTTTTAAAAAAGAAAAAGATTTATTTTCAGTTTTTCTCTTTAAAGCAATTCAGAAAAAAAAAAATCATTTTCAGTTTGGTAAAGTAGTTAAAGATGGTTACTTGCAAAAAGGAAAAAGAGTATGCTTTTCAAGTTCTTCTTGATTTCTTGAAACATAAGTAGCTTGTAGTCAAGCGAAAGTATGTTTTAGGTTTCCTTTACAAGATCTTGAATATTTAACTGTTAAGAAAAGTTGAGTAACAAAGAATTAGTTATAAATATTTTCTTTTCAATTTGAAGTAATTTTGATTTCAAGTGCTCTAATTTTCTCCTCTTTTTCGTCTCTTTATAACATCATCATTTTCACCACCATACCTTGTGATTAAATCAAGCCTTTAAAAATAACTCTTAATCTAAAATATACTAGAATTTTTGTTTGTAGGGTCAACAAACTAGTTTAGGGTTTTAGGGCCTCGGATTAGGTTGGACAGGAAACTCTTCAAGGCCGTTAAATCAAACATTCAAGTCTGAGTTAGGGAGTGATTAAGCCTAGTGTCATAAAATTTATCCAGGTCCCCCCTCTAACACAACGGATAAACACGAGGTTGCATAAGGAAAGGAAGCAGAGATAACCCCTCCAAAGTCGGACTGAACATAGTGGGGAGCACATATTGAGGATCTGTCTCGAGATTAATACCAATTGCATTTTCTTATGGAGCTTCATGGACCTCGAATCTATTCAATATCCTCTGTTGTCTTCCAGATCATTTTCTCTCAATACCCTTGATAGGTTTCAGACTTGTTATCCTGCTCATTACGATCCGCCCGAATCTCGACTGTACCAGCCTGGTGACTGACTACGAGCTCGCAACTTAGTTTCCCATATTCTAGGGACTTACACTAGTGATTGCGGGGGTATATCGCAATACTTGGGGTAGACTTTGGATCGCACTTTGCGGAGTATACCTGGAGGATTCTTCCGTTTTCGAGTTTCACTTACACTAGTTAGTTCCTCCAGTGTCGATTGGCATAATTGTCTTGCCTAGTAGATAGTCAACTACTTGATTTGTCTTTAGGAAGATTTTAGTGTGTGCTTGGTGTTTAAACACTAGTTAAGCCATACTATGTCGGTTGATCATTTCAAAATGTGGAATATCAATAGATTTGTCGGTCGTGAAGGCTTCAGGGCCTGTCACCAATTACATTAGAGCCACCTCTGCCACTGTTACAATGAAGACTTGACCAACAAGGGTCATTCGAAGCGACCAAGCCACAGGAAACTGTGCCTGAGCCTGCTCTGCAAGGAGACTTTTTTACTCCAGAGGAACCTACCATTTTTGACCTTGTGGAATAATCTCTCAGGCCAGCTAACCCTATGATCACTGACTTGTTGGTGCTGATTTTGATTCAAGCTGTCCCTCCCGAGGTGACACCTTCCTAGCACCAGCTAGTTCTACAAGAATAAATGGAAGTGAACGTTGCTACTTCATCCAGGAGTCCTCATACTCCCATTATGGCTACTACCATAGAGGGAATTATACCTCCTCTCCCACCTTCACCAGTCAAGACCACCGTGGTCTCAACTCCCACTACTTTGGGCAGTGGTTTGATACCGTTATCGACATCGGCCACTGCTCCTTTTACTCAAAGTGCGAAAGGACATCCATTCTCATATGGGATGCCCAACTTTGATTCGAACTTGATCCTTACCTACTCTACCTTATAGACCATGGGTCTGGGGGAAGGGAGCTCAAATGCTTGCATGAAAGGATCAACTGGGGGCACTTATGTCCCCTTCAATGCTATCCCTTATGGTGGGGGCCACATACCTCCTCGGTCCCCCTTGCAAGTTGTTTACGACCTTCGTCCTATACAACATCGGTGGGATCTATTCCATTCTCTTTGTTCAACGCATTTGGGAACAACGCTTTTTCTTCGGCTGGGGGAAACCCTGGTTTTGGGAAACAAAACCCTGTGCAGGGTACTATTCCTTCATAGGGAGCAACGAGTGGATTTTTCTCCACTCAAGTTCTTTGGAATCCTTGGTAGAGATCAGTTCCCTCGCAAGGGATGTCAGTCGGGGGAAACACCTTCCATGCTCAATGGAACCCTGGGTAGGGCTCCATACCCATGCCCATCGGATCAGTTGGGGGCATCACCTTCCAAAATACTTGGAACACAATGCAGCGAGCAATCCCTACACAAGATATGTCCTCCAATTACGGGATTCAACCGATGATACCCCAATAGATGCAGTTTCCCTATGTTGGTCAAGGCCACTATTTTTACCAGAGCCTTGGCCAACAGTCCAACTTTTCCTGGTAACCTAGTGCAATTCAAACTCCAGGACCCGCTTTTCATGTAAATAGTACACAACCTAAACTACCATTTCTGGAAAATATATATCTTCCAGACTTGTCGAGATTACTGAATGGCCCAATTTTTTGTTAAGAACCAAATATCAATATAGCATAGAAAAACCTCAGAAAAAGTACTCAACACCTTGAAAAATAGATAATTTTATATAATAAGCCTCTTCGAGGGGGAAACCTCCTTTTACCCCACTTATATGTTCATGTACAAGATGATTCAAAATGAAAATGTCTCCTTGGTATATATAGGAGACTAGGAGGTATAATTACAACTTGTAATGGCGGAATTAATTTAAACAACCATTGAATTACAACACAACAGTAAAATTTAAAAATTAATTCATTACCACATTCGCAATTCAAATTCATCATAATAATAATATTTAATAACAAATTTTTATACAAAACAAGGCATATCTTGGTAAATACCTGAAACTGATGCTATCAACCTGTGTTTGCCCGCCGCTTGCTTCCTTCCCGCTTCTGGAAAACACTACCCAAAACCGTCCTCCCTGCCAACTAGGTAGCTCCCTAGCCCCAGGATATCAACGAATATCCTGGCCCTCCGTGCCCAAAACCCCCAGCAACCCCGGTGCACTAATACTCCCAATGTTTCACCTCCCTCTCTGCAATACAGAGCTCCCA